>CAJHQP010000489.1:0-186634 GCA_905132765.1 Moricandia arvensis
GTTTTTGTGTCTAGCATCCCATACCTCACTAAGTGACTCTCCTATTATTCACCCCTCTTATTTTCCCCTCTTTCAAGTGAAACTGACAATCAGGAGTGATCATTTTGGGCTGGTTCTTTTTGGGTGTTCTTTCCTTTCTTTTTCAGACTTATGGATTTATGCTATTATCGATATTTTGAGTATTTATTTTATTGTTGGATTTATGGTGTTGAGGTTGACGTTTGATAATTTAATACGTGGAGGTTTCAGAGATTATTATTTATTTTATTATTTCGGAAAGTACGGGTCTTACAAATTATTCTTACTTGTGGCCGTAAAAAGCTTGATCGAAAAAATGTCTGGAAGTACAAAAGACGAACATGCAGCTGGACTTTACGCTGTCAACCGCGACACCTATATTAGTCAAAAAAACAACAGCAGTGACCTATTTTACCCCCAACGCAAACGCCGCAGCGCTCGACTCTTGTCCACAAGACAAGCTCATGAAATCTCTATCAAAATAGGTAGAAACTTATTTTCGGAAAAGATGTTGGCTCAACAACGAGGTTAAGATATAACTCTCAGAAAGGCCAATGATAAAATCTATCAAAACTGCATAAAACCTTCTCATTATCGAGCAGGAGAGATCTCACCGTGACAAGGAGTTCAACCAAAGACGTATTACGAAACGTTTTTGAAAAAATAAAAAATTGCTCTCACCAAAATTTCTGGGGAAATCCCACAATGCTTGCGGAAAGTTATCAAAGCAAATCGGGTACGCATCGCTGTAAACCCAAAGCCGCTGATGAGTACATCAAAAAATTTTGAAAAACCATCCACTGCAACTCAATAATCAAGCAATCAAATTCCACGTTCCATTCTAACTACCTAACAATCCCTTCTATCAACTTAGCAATCCGTTTCCATCATTTCTTACTTAGCTATTTTCATATTACCTATCATTTTTATGCATTTGAAACTAACAACCTAATCTCCAATATTTGATTTATCATTCCTTTACTTTAACATTTTTATAACTTTCCGACCCGAATGTCCATCAACATGCAGCTAATGCCAAACATGCGGTCGTAGCCAAACCTGCGGTCGTAGCCAACTTGCGCCCATAGCCAAACCTACATTCCGTTGGTCCATAACGGCCAATAGCCAACCTGCGACCGAAGTCAACCTACGACCTGAAGGTCCATAAAGGCGGAAGCCAATATACACAGCCCAAAGCCAAAACATATTTACTTCCCAAAACCAAAAATATACTTTCCTTATTTAATTTCATTGCTTAGTCATGTACTTTCATTAATTAATCTCATTAGGGTATTCTCGTTCTTTCCTAAATTAATCTCTTCTTTAGTCTATTTCTATAACGTTTTCCACTTAACATACTAATTATATGTTTGTTCGCATAAACATATCAATTTAAACATGTCATCACTACACACAATCTAACATTCAAATATCCTAAGAACGCAAGAACATTCTTCGATCCTTAATAAAAACCACCTCAAAGAATGAAGAACAAACTTTCCATAAATAATTCTCATAACACATAATCTTCATCTTAACAAACCAACTATGACAAAAAAAATACAAATTGCTAAGCTGCCATGAATTACCCCTCTATTTTTCAGGTGAGTTCGAGGAAGTGTGAGAGTAGTCACTGATTGTGTTGATAGATTTAGGTTATTGCTATTCAGTTTTACATTTGAAAACTTTTTAAGCGTTTGTTCTTCTTTATGGTTTGATAAGATTTTGGATTCAGTCCTTAGGAATAAAGTTTACGTTGAACTTTTAAATATTTATTGCAAGTGAAACAAGGTGAATAACAAACATGACGTATTTGTCAAGTAAGAGGTGGGCGTGACAAGAGTATATCAACTTTCTTTCATAATTCACATACACAGTATCCAATAAATGCAGGGAGTAATTAAAAAGATGACGACTAAGAACAGACGCAATTTGATTGCTAATCCTATTTATTTGTAAGGTGAATTTATTTTTAGGATATATAAATAGAATTTTACTTAGGGAAAATCTCTCAAATATACATTTTTTGAAGTTTTTGTCACAAAATAGACTTTAAAGAAAAAATTTATCAAAATAGCTCTTTTATTTTTTTTTAAATTAATATTTTTTATTTTTTTCTAAATCTTAAGCCTCATCTCCAAAAACATACCTCATACCTCATATCTAGATTAGTTAACCCAATGGTATAAAATAAAAAATTGGTCATTTTTTCATAAAAGTTACTTTTATGACAAAAACTTTTTTAATTCTATTTTAGGGTATTCCTCTTTTATATTTATCTATATAAAAGTTGTAGGCAGTCAAAATGGTTACACAAAATCTTTAACTTTAAAAAAAATATTGAAGCTATGATATGGTCAATATAGATCAAAGAATTAGTTAGAAGCTCAAGATTGGGTTTTTTTATTGACTTTCAAATTTTCAACCATTTAAAACAATTAACTAATGGGAAACAACTTAAAACATCATGGTTTTGTTGATTGTTGTTTAAATCTCAAACTTTTGTTGACAAAAATAAATTAGACACACTATTATTATTTAAGAGAATTGCAAAACAGAGTTAATAATTACACGGCACAACTAAAAAAACGTGTTGTTTGCTTTTATCTAAGTTCTCAGTTCACGATTGAATATAATCGTAAGAATCTTCACCTTTGAAATTTCTGTCACTCAAAGCCCAAACTTTGGCCAAGACAATTTTATATATCTAATTTTGGTTGGCTTTTTTCTTAAATCCCAAGTTTTTGTTAATTGGGCTAAATTAGACACATCTTTAAGTAGTTTAGTAAAACCATAACGATGAAGATATGTTTGAGTAGACCCTTTTCTCAAAAAATTGAAGATATTTTTGAGTTTCTTCGAAAAAAAGTTAATGTATGTGAAAGCTACTGTCTTGTTTTCAGTAAATAACTAAGTAACGTGTTATATAATTGGTTCGATCCGTTCGTTGGTTCAAGATTTCTGACAATAAGTCGTATGGTAACATCTAATTTTCACTAAAACTATATTTTGTTTTATTTTAATTAAACGAAGTTCCACAATTGTGTCGTCTGTCAAATCAAGGCTTTGAGTGATTTATGTAACTTGGAAAATACTAAAATACAAATCGTTAAGCATTATTATACAACCAGGATATATAAAATAAATCATTGTTAAGCTCTCGAAGTAGCTGAAGGCATGGCTTCGAAGTAGGTTCCGATGGAGGTAGGTTTTCAGTTAAGCTCTCGGTCTTCTCTCTCACTTGGTTGAGACTGCTCCAGAGGTGGTGTGTTGTTCGGTCTGCTTGCTCTATATGGGCTTTCGGTTCAACGGGTGTATACGGTCCCGGTGAGAGGCTTGTAGGCGGCAATCTTCGAGTCTTAAACCGTACGACGGCATCGTCGGATATTCCCACCGCCTCGTGCCGCTGGTGTATGTTAATGTCAGGTTGGTTGTGAGTCTGTGCTTGTGATTCTTGGAGTGGTTTGTGATTCGCTGGCTTGCGGGAAGCTGTAGGTACCCTGCTTCAAGGTTTGAGCCGCCTTTCTCTCGGACTCGTGGCAACTGGCTTGTCCATGCGGTCCCCTTCATTTTCCCTGGTCTTAGCTCGCTTCGCTGGTCTCTGTCTTCAATCGTCTTGGCTTCTCGTCTCTGTTTAAGCTAGTGTTGTTGTGATTAGTATTGTTGTTTAGTTTAATTTCAGTAACTCTGCTACTAGTTATCTTTTGTAATGTCTGTCAAAAATTAAAATTTGGTATAAAATTTAACATTTTACCAAAAAAAAAATAAAATAAATAAATAAATAAATAAATCATTGTTCGTTAGGATGGTAGGGTACATCTAAATTAGGACAAGGACGCCCACAACCACAACACCCATATGATCTAAGAGATTTTAGAGAAATGTGTAGTGGAGAACATCTGAAAAAGAGAAGTCAAACCTGTTCAATAAGACGCAAACATTGTTTAAATATAAGCATGGGAAAATAGTGGAAAAAGAAAGATATGTAACAATCATACTCAGACACTCTCGATTATTCTTCCATCTTCATCTCATCTCTCTTTCGTGCCAAATTTCCGTCCTCATTTATTTCTGACTAATATTTGATTAAATAAAACTTTTGATTTTGATTAATGTTTGACAGGCTCAAGTGATTATATTGCCCTATCGGAGGTATTTTGTTGGTATTTCTTCTTATGAGTATCGACATATTTCCTTGATCTTCTTGGAAGGAAACCGGATCCAAAGTGTAAAAATATATAGAACAACTAATATTTTAGTCACCCGACACAATCCGTGGGCAAAATTATCTAACAAGAAACAAAATTATCATTTGTCAATTCTCAATTACATGTATTACGTTGGGCTTGAACTCAAATGATCACACAAACCAGTAATAGGTCTCTTTCCGAATTAGGAAATTCATTTGAATCAGAATAGTAAAAATCTGTTTTCTCTTGGAAAATTAGATTTTTTTTTCTTTAACTAAAAATATATTATATTCAGCTTAAAAAGGGATTTAAGTGAAGATACATATTTTGGGTAGCCCCAAAACGCGTTATTGTGGTGTGAGTCGGGCTGATCCCATCTGTCTTGTGAGAGTGATGGGATGTTGAGATCATTGAAATCGATGTGCTCTCCTTCTTAGCATGGCCATGGATAGGTAGCTGGGGGAGAGTCGAAGTCGTGGTGCTAGGAGCTGGAGCCGCGGGTGGTCTGAATAGTGCCCTTCTTGGTTTTTGGAGGAATCTTGGTCGATTTGTTGAAACAACTTAAGAGATGGTTAGATTGCAAAAATTTGTCCAATTTAGACTCAATAATCGCTTAAAACCATTTAGAAATGAGGAAGTTCTGAAAGTTGGGTGAAAACCTTGGGGAAATCGGGAGAATGGGGGCTGAGGGAGACAAAGGGGGAGGGGTGGGGTCTTAAATAGTAACTGTCCTCTTTTTCTCGAGATACTTACCTGACACTGAGCACCTCCCCATAGCAAGGCGAGGTTGCTCCCCTGGGGTGCTCTATTCTTGGACTAATGCATCTCGAAATTTTATCCTGAAACTAATGGAAACTAAAACGAAAAGTTAAACAGAAGAAAAAAAATCCTAAAAGGTATTTACACTTACCGGTGGGTTGCCTCCACCAAGTGCTTGGTTTAAGTCACTAGCTTGACTTGGATAACCGATTGGGCTGAGGATGGATCGCCTAAGGGAATTTCTTCACCTTCAGGGATGGTTATGTCTGCAAGATATGGCTTTAGACGCTGAAAATTCACAACAAACTCTTCCCCTTTCGTGTCCAGCAACACAACTACTCAATATGGTCGAACTTCTTTGATGGTGAAAGGTCCAGACCATCTTGATCTCAACTTTCCAGGGAACAGTTTCAACCTAGAGTTAAAGAGAAGGACCTGATCGTTTGGTTCAAATTTTCTGCCAATGATTCTTTTGTCATGATACGCCTTGGTCCTCTCCTTGTAGATTTTGGAGCTCTCATATGCCAAATGTCTGATCTCTTCTAACTCATGGAGTTGAATGGAGACTCTTTTTGCAGCTGTTTTGATGTCAAAGTTGAGCAGATTAACAGCCCATGCGTCCTTGTGCTCTAGCGGTAAAGGGTGATGGCATGCTTTACCATAGACCAGGTTGTAGAGAGTAGTTCCAAGTAGTGTCTTGTAGGCCGTTCTGTAAGCCCACAGAGCATCGTCGAGCTTGATTGACCAGTCTTTGTGCGTGATGTTCACTGTCTTTGGCAGGATGCTCTTGATCTCTTTGTTCAATACTTCAACCTGGCCGCTGGTTTGAGGATGGTAAGGTGTTGCAACCTTGTGCTTGACCCCATTCTTCTTCAACAATCCTTCAAAAAACTTGTTTATGAAGTGGCTTCTTCCATCACTTATTACTACTCTTGGAATCTCAAACCTCTGAAAAATGTTGGACTTGAACATCTTCATCACTAATTCAACCCATTTAGACATGTAATCCACTGCAACCAAGATGTACCCACTCTTGAATGATGGAGGAAAAGGTCCCATGAAATCAATTCCCCATTAATCGAAAACCTCAATTTCTAGGATGAAGTTTCAGGGCATCTCGTTCCTTCGGCTCATGTTACCCTGTCTTTGGCATGAGTTTCACTTGGAGATGAAAGCATGAACATCACGAAACATTGTTTGCCACCAAAAGTCAGCTTGGAGTATCTAGGACATAAATTTGAAAGGGGAAAGTGTCCACCGTATGAGGATCTGTGGTAGTGATGGATGATATATGGAATCTCCGCTTCATTCACACAACTTCTAAAGGATATGTCCTTTCAATGCCGGTACAAGTATGGCTCATCCCAAAAATAGTGTCGTGCATCCCTCAAAAATTTCCTTTTTTCCTTACCAGTAAACTCCACATGTTCCTTTTCAGCCGCCAAATAGTTGGCAATCTCTGCGATCCAAGGAAAATGCAGGTACACCTTCTTGATTGCAGAGACGAAGTGTTCTGGGTTGCTGGAGCAGTCGTCATGAACAATAGTTCCCATGTTCTGCACAGATTGATCGCATAAACATGCTCTACTGGTATAGAATACTTATTTATGTTTAGCTCGTAGATCTCACACCATAGCACCCTAGACTAAGAAAAACGATTACTCGTTCATGACATAAAGAAACACGCAAATCATTACTGAATAATACATAGACGATTCAATAGTAAAGAGAGGGTTCAAGGAGTTGTTCTCTAAAAACGAAGAAGAGAAGACTGAGCCCTTACAAGAATAGCTAAATCGCCCAAAACCAAGTCTCAACAAGTTTATTGTGTAAAAACTAAGGTAGAAAACGAAAATAGAGATGGCTGGTCTTTTTATTAGGGAGGCGGCGACTGCTAGGGTGAGAAAGTCGAGTATCTAGGGAAAATCCTAAAATAACTCAGAAGTTTTCATATTCTACGGGAGCAAGCAGGTGGTTGTTCTGTTTGGGTGCTCCGCGGCAGAAAACTTCCAAATTTCCTTCTTTTCTTCATTTATCTACCCTTTAGCAATATGGCCTATTCCAGACCTGAAATTACTCAAAACGAACTGATAAAACTCTTGAAATAGCTGAAAACGATTTGGAAAACATATATACAAGATGTCAAAAACACAACATATATGCCGCCGCTGGCAGACCGGACTTGGGTCTTGGGTCTTGATGAATGTGGGCTTTAACCCACAATAACATGTTCTTTTTGGAGCAAATTCATACTAAGATTTTTGCATAATTTCCTAGATAAATTTTAACGATTGTGTTTTAATTAATCTGGATAAATCTAAATGTTTTTGATTGTGTAAAGATAATTTTGAGAAAACTTCTGCATAGCTATGGAATATTTCTGATCGTCATCTCACACGATAAATATAAATATTTCCAGAATATTCTTTCCTTTATTGTTATCCTTGGCTTGTCAACCAAGTCTCTTTCTCATATAAATAAGCACAAACCCTCTTCATTATTTCATACGCTTAAACGCAATTAGCTAGTTCCAACAAAAATCCTTGTCGTTTCTTTAGGTGAATCTCGAGAGTATTTGTAGTAGTTACTTTTTGTAGATTTCTTTTAGGTGTTGCAAACAATCTCATCACGGTTTTATCCTAAGATTCAAAAATCACATCCAAACCATCACACAATATGAACGGTTTATTGTAATAAGGAAAGAGATCAAATCCTGACTCCGTAAATTTTTCTCTTTTTTAACGATTTCTTAAACGTTTTATATTCGCTCTATTATCGATTATACGCTTTTTGTTTCATGATTTTCAATCAGTCTTTTTGTTTCATGTTTCATAATTTAAAGGCACTTTCATGTACTAAGCCTTAGGTTAGGAACCTGACCATCTAGCCCACAACTCACCATACATCATCTTACATACCCCTCTACTGACCTCATTTTATAAGATAAATGTGTAGCCTTTATCTTTCAAGTATCGATCAAAGAAAACATGGACTCTTACCCTAGAAGGTATTTGAACACACATGCAGTCGTCTCTGGTTCCTTTCCTCTCTCTTTCTTCCTTTTCTGATTCTTTTTATCTTCTTGTTTTTTTTTCTTTTGAGTTCTGAAAAGTGTAGCCGGATAATGGGGTCATAGGAGATTTTCTATTCCTCACTTCCAAAAATATGTGATAATTCCTTTGAATTAGAATAATGAGGTCATAGTCATTGACTTAATGACTATAGGATGTACTGAATGGAAACACCAAAGTTGATTGACCTAACCATAACATCACTGATTGCTGAGAATATCTGAGGAACCAAAACTAACCTCCAACATAATCAACATTAATCGCTTGTTTTTGGGCTTGGTATACACTGGTTTGAATTCCTCAAGCATATATAGAAGGTAAAGTATGTGTGTTTCTGGTTTCACTCTCTCGTATCTTTGTCAAATAGAAAGAGAAAGAAAAGACTGAGATGGTTTCATAAGATGCAGAAGGGTAAGAAATTTTTCTATGACCTTATTATTCTAATTCAAAGGAATTACCACACATTGTTGGAAGCGAGGGATAGGAACATCTCCTATGACCCCTAATTCAAAGGAATTATCACACATTATTTCAGATCCAGCTAGAATCTGAGATTTCTGAGTTCGAGAGACATCAATAGTATGTGGAGGAAAACTAGCTCTACAATGACTACAGTCCTCTTGGGAGGAAAATATTGCATAGAGGATTGAGAGATCTGAAGAAAAGTAGATGAGGAAAGGGGAGGGAAATCAGCAAGGATTAAGGGAAATATGGGGCCAGGAGGGGCTGGGGGACGAGAGGAAGCGCTACCAAAGGTAGGGGCAACGGGTTCAAGCCAAAGGCTTATTCTGGAAAGAACCAAATGTTCTTTTTCCTACTCTTTATTTTTAATGTAATGTTGATTTTTGGTATAATTAAAATTATAAAATTGGTCAAGACTTTTAAGATTTTTTTATTATTTCAGTTATTTGTTGTCAAAAACAAGAACAATAACTTTTTTACTTTGAAATTATATTTTTAGATAACTTGTGAGAATAAGTTTTCATAAAACGAAATGGTACAACTAATTTAAATTATATGTGAAATAGTCAAAATATTAGATTGGCCTTAAAAACAACAACAAAGAAATATTTAATATCCTAAAATTAAAATAATAAACATAGCTTTCCGTTTTTAAGAATGGTAGAATTGTATGAGTGTTTATGCTTTTATATTTAAATTTTATAATTAAAGGATAGATTCTCAATAAGAATTATTTCACAAATTCTCTCTTCTAATATATACTTTAGTAATATGCCTTAGATTTTACTTTACTATAATTTTATTTTATAATCTTGTAGATCTTAAATTCAACACCGAACAATTTAGTTGAAACTCACAAGGAGATATCAAAGAACAGTATGTAGCATGTGCTCCACTTCTGTTAATTGGAGTTATTTTAACTCCCAAGATTTCTTGCTTATCCGTAGTTTGAAAAGGTTATAATATCGTATAGTTCAGCTTTTATTGTCATTCTACCTCTAATATATGAATTGTTTCTGTGTCATGGATAAACTTTGCTTATATTTTCAATATAAATTATTAGTGCTATTAAAAGCAAAATTGGAGACAAAATCACACGTGAACCCATATCTGTATGGATAATATGCACAGCCAACTAAGTTCACTAATATATTCGTTTCTTGTCCATCATTACAGATTCATTTTTCTTTTCTAATCGTGTGAAGGTGCTTTACAGCTTTCTTTTATTTTTCATGTGTTCGGTACGCCACTTACTTTCTCTCCATGATCTGTTAACAAGGTTCTGGATCATATTTTAACCAGCGTACTGTCTCCGCTTATATTTATTAAGAAATGCTATTCCGTGAAGGTATATTTTCCGTCTGAGAACATCTTCAACAATTCATTGTTTTTTTTTTAAGTTTTGCATTTCAATAATTTTTTTATTTTCTTAAATTTTAAGAAGATGAATAATACATTCTCAAATTTGAGAGGATACTATTCACTCCCTTAAATATTATTCACTTTTCATTTTACTCCTTCCAATTATATAAGTTTAATAATTTTTGTACACAAACTGTTATGTTGCATTTTTGAAATAAATATCATAATTTTAGTTTTATAAAGTTAATTTTACATATTAATAATATATTTATAAATATTCTACCAAAAATATAATTATGTTAATAAAATTATAATAGAAACATATTATTTAATACAAAAATTAATATTACATTCAAAAAAATTTACACAAATTAAAAGTTATAGTACAATTATAATAATTTACATCAAAGTACATGTTACATAATCTGAAATATTACACTTCAAAACTATATCCATGTAAAGTTGATCTCAAACCTCTAAAGCACCAAAATACTGTCCATATAAATTTGAAATAGTTTCAAATTGTTACTGTTGAATTCTTTTATTTGTATGATCTTTACTTGTTTAGATCAGATAAACTGACGAATATTACTATGGGGTTTAAATCTGTTAACAAATTTTAGTTTCTTTCTCCAGTTCTTTTAAAGCTATTTTCTTTGCTTGATTTTGCATGTGTAAGTGAACCATCTTATAATTTTTTCTAGTTGATGTATATTCTTTTAAGAAATTTAGGATTTGTTCATTTAATTAAACCAAGTATCCATAGATGATTGATTACCTTCGACAAGTTGTTTTTTGAGTTTTGCTTTCTTCGATCCAATGTGATATTATGTTGAATTTGAACCATCATAAACACTGCTTAAATTGATTTAAAATGAAAAAAATTTAGGAAATTGTGATGTTGGAGAACCGACGGGACCGCTCTCAATATCATAAATATCGATAATGACATTGTCTATAAACTTCAAAATATCTTTAATCAATACCCACACATAATCAATTTAAAACCTTTCTTTAATGTGGATCTTGCACCAAAATTTTCTTTGCTTTCTCCATATACAATATTTTTGGAGCAAAAAGCTTGATTGAGTATATAAACAATAAAATAAATAAATAACACATACTAATTGAATTTAAATTTACAATGTCTTGTTCGAATGAACCATTTGGATGCACACTTTGCACTTGAATCACACATTCTTCAAGTTTTGGGAAGCATACAAATAGTAGTCATCCTACCTTCTAAAGGTCTTTTGGTTCTAATTTTCCAAATTTCTAGTATTTTTGCATTGCAACTTTTTTCTATTGTATCCTACAAGGTTTTGAGAGGTTGATTGTTTCTAATAATGGGATCTCATTATCTCTATATACACATGACATAAAAACTCATCTTTTTGTTGTTTGAATGATGTGCCTCTGTTTCTTTTCGTTTTTGTATACAAAAGAAAGAAAAGAACGAGTATATTTTTGTTAATTTGGTAAATCTATTATTTATACACAAACATAAATAGATAACAATCTAACAGCTGATGAGACATGAAATATGTTGAATGACCCACATCAAATTTAGAAGATTTTTTTTCTTATCTTATTTATTGAATATGGTAGGATGATGGATAGAAAAATGACAAAGTTTCAATTTAAAGGTTGATGGACGTAAAGGCTATTGAATGGTCTAGATTAAACTGTGGAGATTTTATTATCTTTAAAAATGTTAAATAGGTAAACGACAAAGTTTTAATTTAGTGGTTGATGAGACATAAAGTTTATTGAATGGTCTAGATCAAACTATGGAGATTTGTGGATAGGAAAATGCAAAGTTTCAATCTAATGGTTGATGTGGCAAGAATCTATTGAATAATTTAGATCAAACTATATAGATTTTCTTGTCTTATCTATTGAACAAGTTAGCATGTTAGATAGGATAATAACAAAGTTCCCATCTAACGGTTAATAAAACAAAAGAATATATTGTATGACATAGATTAAACTACATAGTTCTTAGATAGTATTTTCTTATATATATATATATATATATATATATATGTGTGTGTGTGTGTGCATTTCCATCAAAGAACATACAAACAAAAATTTATTTGATAAATATGAATTTTAATGTCGAGGTTCATCTTTTCAAAAAAAAAATCTTCTTCTTCAGACTCTTCAGAATTTGATCAATGGAGTACTGATGAAAATGTGGCAATAATTGAATTTCTAATAATTAACACACACTAATTGAATTTGTATTTACAATGTCTTGTTCGAATGCACCACTTCGATGCACCTTTTGCACTTGAATCACACATTCTTCATGCTTTGGGAAGCATACAAATAGTAGTTATCTTACCTTCTAAAGGTCTTTTGGTTCTAATTTTCCAAATTTCTAGTATTTTTGCATTGTAACTTTTTCCTATTTTATCCCACAAGGTTTTGAGAGCTTGATGGTTTATAATAATGGGATCTTCTGATATCTCTATATACACATGACATAAAAACTCATGTTCTTGTTGTTTGAATGATGTGCTTCTATTTCTTTTCATTTTTGTATACAAAAGAATGAAAAGAACGAGTATGATTTTTTTTAATTTGGTAAATCTATCATTTATACACAAACATAAATAGATAACAATCTAACAGCCAATGAGACATGAAATATGTTGAGTGATCCATATCAAAATTAGAAGATTTTTTCCTTATCTTATTTATTGAATATGGTAGGATGTTGGATAAAAAATGATAAAGTTTTGATTTAATGGTTGATGGACATAAAGTCTATTGAATGGTCTAGATTAAACTATGGAGAATTTCTTATCTTTAAAAATGGTAGCATATAAAATAGGAAAACAATAAAGTTTTAATTTAGTGGTTGATGAAACATAAAGTTTATTGAATGGTCTAGATCAAATTATGGAGATTTGTGGATAGGAAAATGCAAAGTTTCAATCTAATGATTGATGTGACAATAATCTATTGAATGATTTAGATCAAACTAAATTGATTTTCATGTCTTATCTATTGAATATGTTAACATGTTAGATAGGATAATAACAAAGTTTCAATCTAATGGTTGAGAAAACAAAAGAATATATTGTATGACATAGATTAAACTACATAGTTCTTAGATAGTACTTTCTTATATATATATATATATATATGTGCATTTTCATCAAAGAACATACAAACAAAAGTTTATTTGATAAATATGAATTTTGATGTCGAGTTTCATCATTTCAAAAAAACTCTTCTTTTTTAGACTCATCAGAGTTTGATGGATTAGTGATGAAAATTTGGCAATAAGAGAGGCCAAAAAATTGCAATTAATTTGTTTATCAACAATTAGCGTTCTATTCACCAACTCAATGAAGAAAACAATCACGTAAGTAACCGCGATTCCATTGCCTGTCAATTATTCTTCTTGGTAGATAAATGCTCATTTTCTGATAATCATGTGTATGGTGAAAGAGAGTTTCATTGTCGATTTAGAATGTCAAAAATGTTATTTCTTTACATTGTCGATGCAGTTAAACAACATGACAACTATTCCAACCAATGATGTGATGCATCTGGTAGACTTGGATTATCAACATTACAAAAGGTAACATATGTTATTCAGATCTTGGCATATGACATGCCTACTGAGGCGACCGATGAATACATCAAAATATGAGAGTTTATAGAAATTGAATGTACGAAAAGATTTTTCCTGCTATAGTAGCTGTAATTTCAGAGTGGTATCTCAGGTCACCGTAAACAGAGAACGTTTCAAGACTTCTCAGCATCGGCCATCAACGAGGAACTCCTAGAATGTTGGGCAGATTTTATTGTATGCATTGGAAGTGGAAATTTGTCCAAATGCATAGGCATGACAATTTGCATGTCGTAGCGAATCACCCACGATCACTCACGAAGCGGTTGCGGAATATGATCCATGGATATGACATGCCTATTTTAGAATGTCAAATAGCAATGATGATATTAATGTTTTATGGTTTTCTAACTTATTTTCTAAGATTGCTCAAGGTACTGCTCTTTCATCCAATTACACAATACAAGGACAAAATATAACATGGGTTATTATTTAGACGATGATATATATTCTAAATGGTCAATAGTTTTTCAAACAATTAGCGATATCCATGGTCAAAAGAAAATTTTGTTTCCATCAAGACAAGAATAATGTCATGAAGATGTTGAATGACCTATCTAAGTTCTACAGTCCAAATTTGCTATCTTCACAAGATTTTCACCTTATTGGAAGAAAGAGGTACATGAGATAATGCCATCATGTATTATAATGCATAACATGATTATTGAGGATGAACGAGATGTTAACGCACCAATTAGAGATGCAAGTCCAGCACCACCAACAAACGTTGAAATGCTGATAAATAACGATACGCAGATTCAACAATTTTAATCTTCATATAAAAGATAAGGAGGCTTAATTATCACTTAGAAATGCATTGGTTGATCATATGGGAACATTATAAAAATAATCGTATTTATTATTTTATATTTATATGTATTCTGTAATTTGGATTGCATATGTTATTATTATATGTAATTTTATGTTGTTAATATTATTATAATACATTTGGTGTAGTTACTTAGTTACGAAAGCAGCTTATTGCTTATTTATTATAAATGTATGTTTATTGAATTATTTATGAAAGTTGAGTGACTACAGTTAAATTAATAGTAACATTGAGGACTAGAATGTAATATGTAAAGTCTTTAGAAAAAAATAGTTAAGGGCCACCAATGGAGAACCACCACCCCTTACCCCCTTATTTTAAGTGTGTTTCCCATTTAAAGTAAATGAGATTGTTCGAGATGTTCTAAGAGAACAAGTTGATATCTATTAAAAATGTCAAAAAAATAAGTGATGAGGCTTTAGCTAAATAGCATGAAAAAAAAATCTATTGAGGCGTAATAATATTGCAATTCTATATTGTCAAATAAAAAGCATTTCCAAATTTATGTAATTTTGCTCTGTAACATTATTTTATGTATTTATTAGGGAGATTTGCGCTTCGCGCGGAGTTTTGATACTTTAATATTTTTGAAGTTTTTTCAATGTTTATTAGGTTGTGTTCTTGTTGGGTTGGAACCAATATCTCGCATGATTCTTTTAGGACTGGTGTAATCACTAATTTGAATTGTAGAGATTGTGGGGGTAATGACATTGTTTATTTTTTATATACGATGGTTGTGTGAGCTTATTGCTTTCATCTAAACTTGACACCTATTAATTTTTAATTCTTAAGTTCAAATAATTTCTATCTATTTGTTTTAATCTTCGAATGAGTTGACATATTAAAATTTATTATTATTTTCTAGTGATTGCATGTGTGACATTAGTTTTCAAGGTTGTGGCGGTTACAATCTCTTTGTATTTTACCTCAAATAGCATGTTCATTCTCAAAGTTCTTTAGAGAAACCTCTTCAAGAACTGTATGGCGCTCACATTCGGTGTTTTCCCCAATATTTGCAATAGCTGCAGTTATCTCACGTTAGATTCTCATAACTTCTTCTTTTCAGCTACTTCTGAGATCGCTTTCTTATGCTTAGATCTGTTTGAAGATTATTAAGGTGGTGGCCAAGCTAAGTTACACGGTGTTTGTGCACTCTTCGGAAGCGTGTTTTGTCGTCAAGTTGTCTGCAAGCATTGAGCGTTGGATCTGCGTGGATTGAGTAGCACATGAGCATATATGAAATATGTCTTCCATCAATTTACTTTTCATAACCTAGGAAAATTTCATAATTAGTAAAAATGTTACATCACAGAGATGTAAATTCTATATTAATTGTGGTCACCAACATCTTTTTTAATTGTCACCTATGTAGATGCACAAATGAAAAAATGAAACATCGATTGATAATTTTCCAAACCTTCAAATGAACCAAGAAATATAAAAACTACTTAATCTAATTAATGATATGATAGTGAAGATAATTACTGATGTCAGTTTAAATTGGAAAAGGAAGGCAAGGGAAAAAGAGGAGGACAACCTTTTCATTAGTGAGGAGTATATCAACCCCATTAGCTCCCTTACTTATTTGATATTAGGTACCTCCAAGAAATGAAAGAGAAGCGTGATCACCAACTGCAAAGAACACAACCGGCTCAAAGCAGAGATGGTAGTCACCATTGTTGCAGGTTGTGCACGTAAGGAAAAAATATACATGATTTGGGTGAAGCAATAATATTTGAAGAAGTCATCATCCCTTTCTATAAGATCAATATTTCTTGTTTACAAAGACCTAGGTGAAGTGAAAATTGAATGCAGCGTAGTGGGAGAGGTGGACAGAGGGACTTAATTGCGAATATGAATCCCATGGTTTTAAAGTTAAGCAGAAGTGTCAACTTTACACAGACGATTTCGAAAAGTGGTGGAATTTAAGGGAGTTGAGATGGCGAAAATGATGGATTTTAGTAGGCTAATTAGTAGTAATACGTAAGGTAACATATATTAACGAAGGTTTTTATGGTACATTTGACTTAATTGTTTATTGTAAACAAAACCATGTTTTTTTGTAGAGTGATGACATGTAATAGTTTTTGCCTCCTTCTCATAATGATAGGGCATCCTAAGAAGTGAGAAAATGTAACTTTATATATATATATAAATATATTTAGGTTTTGATGTGGATAATTTTTTATAAGATGATAATCAAAGTAAAATCTAAAATGTTAAACCCAAACTTATAAGCTCCACTAAATAGATGAGAACTTGTTTCAAGTTTTCCTTGTTTTGTTTCTTAATTTTTTAAAAGGGAAAATCTTTCAAATAGGGTTTTTTAAGTTTTTACCACAAAAATAATCCGCAAGAAAAAAAGATCGAAATAAATTTTATTTTTTGATATTTTAATATTTTAATATTTTTTTTATTTTAAACCTCACCTCCAAAACCTAGTCCCATAACTCTAAACCCTAAGAGCATCTCCAACCCCACATGGAGTAATAGGTATTTTGTTTCTTCATCACTCCATTTTGTAATAAATTATGAAGTGGGATTGTAGATGCTCTAAGTCTAGATTATCTAATCCAAAGAGTATAAATATATATTTAACTTATTTAATAAAGTCTATTTTGTTCATTTTTTTTTGAAAACTATTTTGTGACAAAATTTTTAAAAGGGTTATCTTTGAGTATTTCACTTTTTATTTTTTCATGTAATACAAATATAGTTAAAACAGTTAGGTGATTAGATATATTGTTTGATAAAAAAACTCTGTTCAAGGATAGTTTTTTGGTAAAACCAAAAAAAAAACTAATTGAAAAGAAACAAAAGAAATTGAATATGTTTTCGTTTTAGCCAAGAGCTTTATTGTTCAATGGTATCCAAGGTGACAATTTAGAGTTCAAAAGAATGAAAGATGACAATTTAGATCAGAGTACCAAAATTCGAGGAAGGTGCAAATCTTTTCTCAGTTAGAACTCGGAGTTATACTTTTTGGGTAAGTAGACTATGGATGTAACTGGATAATGATACGGTAAAAAAGAATTCATGTTCTTTTTTTGCACAGATCCTACTCTTGTGAATATAATATATATTAGGGTACGTAGATAAGATAAATTCTTACATCCTTGAGATTACCTGAATTTACTTGAGTTATACATAATGAAAATTAATACGATTTTCAGTCATTTACAAGAAAAATATGCTATCATATGGTTAGAGCATCCGTAACGGTGAAATCCATTGGAGATCTTTCACTATTCACTTTTTTTTTTCATTTTCAAATTATATAAAAAAAATATATCAACTAATCGTGGGTCGTCACGTGTCGCGGGAGCCCGCAAACAGTGTAAGAACTCCGCGCTAAGGACCCCCCATTACGGATTCCTTTAAATACACATATTGACAATAATAACTTATTAAATAACGTTAAACTATATAAATCGTAGCAACATCCATAAAATATATGTTGTAATATCATAAACATTATTTCACTACAAAAGAAAACTATATCGTATTTGGAATTTGCCATTGTCTAGCAAAAAATGTTTTAGAAAATAGATCATAACACTTATCCAAATGATTAAAAAATAAACACATAGATCAATCATTTAAGATATAATGTTATACAATAAGAACATGTTAAGACATTATATGAAAACTGCTGAGTTACATTGTCTAGAAAAAAAAAAAAAAAAAAAAAAAGTTTGTTGTTATTGTTAACAATATAACAAATCATAGTTTAGAGATGAGATTATATTTTAACACCATATGATTAGTCTTTAATATACTATATTTTCTGTATTTATGTGCTGATGTATCATTTATTTAACCGTCAATAATTTTTCCTTATTAATAAGAACTTTATATATAAAAGTCTGTATCATCTGTTTTACTTGGGTCGCACTGATTTTGACTTTCACTATATAAAAGCCAATCCAAGACAATTGTGCCACAGTGGCCACTGTTTCTTCCTACTCATTCCATGTGATTTGTAGGGGGACACGTTTTCGAACATTTGCATCACATATCCGGTTGATGATTACGTACATGTGAATTTTATAACAATCATAGAGCTACAAGATATATTTTCTTACTGAGTACGATGCCTCGTAGTATATTAAGATGTCAATTACTCAAATTATATTCATACAATCGTATTAATCTATACTATTAATTTATAATATTTTTTTTCTTTTTCTTGACTTTATATTATATGAAAAGTCCAAAGGTAATCACTCATATCTCAGCGAATTAAAGTTCAGCCACGTGGTTCGAAAAGGACAATAAATCTCGAGCACTCAAGAAACTTTGAATCCGTCGTGATTTTATACTCTTTGCGCTCGACCTTTCGTCAAAACTGCAACTTTTAGATAAATATTCATACAAACATTGGAGATTTATATATATATATATATATATATCAGTTAAAAACATATAAAATTTGTTGACAAAAAAACATATAAACTTTTACAATCTTTCCTATTAAAACAAAATCATTCTCATGGACCCAACCTTTTTTTTGTAATTTTTTAATTAAATACACATTTCTACTATATAGTTAAAGCACCCAAATTAATTAATACTCCTTTTTATATTACTATTATATGTATTTCCAAAACAAAACAACACAATATTAAATATTATATCCAAACAATATAAAATATTAGATTCTAAATTTTAATAAATTTTTATATATATCCTTTTTAATAATTTAGCTAAAACACTCAATTACTTTATGAAATAAATTCAAAAATAAGAATAACTATTTTTTGCAGGTTTAAATATTACAACATATTTTCATTGAATATAAAATTAATTAAATTAATGGAATATTTGATTTATACTTTGATACATAAAAATGCATTATCTAAACTCAATAAACATTTCTTATTAGATTCTTTTTAGACCATTTTTATTTTTAGGAGCATATAATTGTTAAGGTGTGACATGCTTGGTTTAAGTTAACATCGATAGTTTTATACAAATAAGATGTTAGAGTCAATCAAATTGATATCAAATAAGTTTTATAATTTTAAATTTATCAAATAAGTATATATAACACAATTAATCAAACTAATTACAAAGATTTTATTAACTACTTACAAAAAACATGTTGAAAATTAAAACTAAATAAGTTTTATCTTCTATAATTTTCATATTTGATATAAATACAAATATTATAATTATATAGTTTTTAAATACACTAAAACTGAAAATTTTAAACAGAAAGTATCAAAAAGTGTTAAAGTATATTAATTTGTAAATTAAATTTTGTTAAAAAATGTTTTTGCGCTTTTAATTGTGGGTCCGAATCTAGTGACCTTTTAAAATTTAGTAAAACTCATAACTATTTTTTTGTTCAGAAATAAGTTTATCAATATGCAGAATCCTTACATCCAACATGACTTTTTTATTTACATTTGTACCAAGGGATTGTTATCTTCGATTGTTTTCAGGTTAACGACTTCGAATATGTCGGGTTTAAGAAAATCGCTAGGAATGGGTCGGTTTTAAGACGACTCTCGTGTCTCTAGTTCTTTCTTTTTTAGGAAGAGAGCTGAGTATGCTTGAATGCATTGCGATCATTTCTCAGTTTTGTGAGAGTTTAAATCGGTTTGCCAGATCAGTCTGAACAACTAAGGAACAATAGATCTAGATAGAGAAAATCATCTAAGACTTAGTTTGCTAGACCATCGACCTAGATTCTAAGTTCCCTAAAGTTTGTGGAAATCTCTAAAGCGTTTTATTTTTAGTACTTTCTTACGAAAGTTCTATGTCTGATTTCAAAAAATTTCAATTTGAACATAACTTAGTTTTCTCGGAGATTAAGGTTTGACTCTTCTCCATTTTTCTTTCTCGTTTACTCTTCTCCATTTTGCTTTCTCGTTTACTCTTCTTCTCCTCGGTGTGTTCACCCCTTACGGATAGTAAGAATATTGATTATTCCTGGATTTCTCTACTTTCTTGGCCATGTTTAGGCTAAAGCATGTATTGCGGTTTTGGTTCGTCGATCCATATTTACTGATATGGGTTTCAATCTCCGTAATGTTGGTTTTACGAAAACAAATAAGTATCTTGTCGAAAGACTTTTGGCGTTTTCGGAATATCCAAGGGCGGATAGGAGATGCCAATGGCGATCAGGAAGACTCGTAGGGCGATGAGGCTTTTGTGAGAGGTCATGGGCGATGAGGCCGGATAGAGAGGACGGTGAGGCTGATGGGCGAAGTTCACTTCTCAAATATCCCTCCATCTCTTTCCTTCTCTGAGAGTCTTTTTCACGATCTTTTCATGACTTCCGGAAGGTTGTCGAATTGTTTACAAGTTTGATTTACGAGAATCGTTTTGCAAATTTTGTCAAATTTACTCTATGAAGGCTACATCGGTAAAAGTGTCTTGTTTAACTTTACAAATTACGTTTCGTAAAATATGCTGAGTTTAATTTTTTCAAAAAATGTTTCGTAAATATTTTTCAAGCTTAATTTTACAAAAGTTATTCGCAAAATGTTAAAATGTTATTCCGAAAAAATGTTTTTGAGTTTTGTTGTTCACATGACTTAAAAAATTATTTCACATGAACAAGCTTAATTTTTCTAGTTTTTGCTTATGATGTAGTATCGATCAATACTCATTCCTTGTTAATATGCGACCTCTGGAACATAGGACTTAGTCATCTAATTAGACTCACAGCAAAAGCTGGATACCTTACTTTTGTATTTGAGTTCTAGTATCAAACCCATAGCATCTATAGATTAGATTTCCGATAACTTGAATGAAATCCTAAGTCTAGTACCCTTACTTCCATCGCGTACAAACTTTCTCTATTATTTATTGCTTTTTACTACCTGATTTACTGTTTTATATTATTTAACCTAGCTTAATCATAAGAGAAAGTCTATTGTGTGAGATATTGATTCTCTCTGGAACGATCCCTAAGTACTTCGATTAATTCTTGTGTACACCTCCAAAGGTGAACCTCTTGGTTCACTAACACAATAGCCAATGAAAATTTGACAATTCATATTATGTTATTGAAAAATGGTAAAAAAAAGAAATAGTAATAACTCCTAAAAAAAAGGAAAACATTTTTTAAAATTGTTAACACTGTCAATAAAACTCTAACTCCTAAATCTTAAACACTAAAACATAAATACGACACCCTAAACCCTTGGTAAATCCTAAATCTTTGGGTAAATCCTAAACCTTGGGTAAACCCTAAACCCTTGGATTTAGGAATTAGGGGTTAGGGTAGATAGACCTAAGAATTACTCGAACCTAAAGTCTTGGATAAACCTTAAATCGTTGGGTAAACCCTAAACAATTGGGTAAACCCTAAACCATTGGGTAAATCTTAAAGCATAACCTAAGGGTTTAGGATTTACCCAAGGGTTTAGGATTTACCTAATGGATTAGGGTTTTAGGTTTAAATGTTAGGGTTTTACGAACGGTGTTAACAATGTTAAAAAAAAACTTTTTTAGCAATTATTACTATTTATTATTTGTTATTACCTTTTTTTCTTCAAAAACGCAATATGACTTCTCAAGTTTTTATTGGCTAATATGTTAGTGGTGATTCACCCTAGGGATTAATTCTTGGGTTCACCCCCTAGGACGAACCTCAAGGTTTCAACACTAACAATTGCGTTTTTAAATGATAAAAACAAATAATACATAGTAATAATTGCTAAATAAAAGAAAACATTTTTTAATGTTGTTAACACTGTCAGTAAAACCCTAACCCCTAAACCCTTGGGTAAATCCTACACCCTTGGGTAAACCTTAAACCCTTAAATAAACTTTAATCCAAAGGCAACACCTATTAAGGTAATATTTACCCGAATGTTTATGGTTTACCCAAGGGTTTAGAGTTCACCTAAGGGTTTAGAGTTTATCTAAGGCATTAAGGTTTAGTGTTTATGATTTAGGGTTTAGAGTTTTGTTGACTGTGTTAACAAAGTTAAAAAAAAGCATTTTTTTTAAATTACTATTGTTATGTATTTGTTTTTTTTTTAATTTTAAAATCACAATATGATTTGGCAAATTTTATTGGCTATTATGTTAGTGGTAAACCTAGAGGTTCACCCTAGGGGGTGAACCTAGGAATAACTCTTTATATTATTTTGATCATGATTTGTTCATTCTCTATTGCTGTGATTTCTTATATCATTTCTAAATAGTCATTTCGTTAGATTTAAGAGTTTCAAACAATTTATGAAGCATTGAGCTGAATATAGATAGGAATTTTTTTTTTTATTTTGTTTCACTTAATATTGTAATTTAGGATCTTAGTGCCTAGATTGAATTGAGAACTTAGTCTCTGATATTAGTTAAATATATTCTTCAAAGTGTAATAAAGTACTTGGAAGAACTTAGGTGCGAAATTAGTCCTAAAACAATAAAAGCTAGTGTTAAGGCAAATTGTGAACAAATCAAACTTTCTCAGTACTGCTTGTCTTAAACTCTAGTTACAAAAGACTGTTTAGAACTCTTTCTTGTTAAAATACGTCATTGTTGCCATGACAGTCAACCGCTTGTAAATGATGTTTGAGTTTAACACTTGATTGTTTGTCATGATGGATCTAAAGATCCATTCAGAACTTAGGTAAGAAAATCCAAAAGTATATAGATTGATGATTTTGTATAAAAAGTTTATAATGATTGATAATATGAGTAGAAACAAGTACAAATACAAAGGATCTTATAATTTTTTTCACTTTATATAGTAATTTAGATCTTAATGCCTAGATTGAATTGACAACTTAGTTTCTGATATTAGTTTTAACACCGTCAGTAAAATTCTAACCCATAAATCCTAAACCATTGGATAAATCCTAAACCCTTGGGTAAACACTAAACCCTTAAATAAACCTTAATCCCTAGGGAACACCTATTATAATAACATTTACCAATAGGTTTAGGGTTTATCCAAGGGTTTAGAGTTTACCCAAGGGTTTATGGTTTATCTAAAGCATTAAGGTTTAGTGTTTATGATTTATGGTTTAGGGTTTTATTGACTGTCTTAACAACGTTAAAAACATTCATTTTTTGAAATTACTATTGTTATGTATTTGTTTTTTTCCTTTTTTTTTATTTTCATAAACACGATATGACTTGACAAATTTTATTGGCTATTCTGTTAATGGTAAACCTAGAGGTTCACCCTAGGGGGTGAACCTAGGAATAACTCATTATATTATAATTATCATGATCTCTACATTCTCTATTTCTGTGATTTCTTCTATCATGAGTAAGTAGTCATCTCGATAGATTTAAGAGTTTCAAACATTTCATGAAGCATTGAGCTGAATATATATAGGAATTTATTTTTTTAATTTTTTTCACTTAATATAGGAATTTAGGATCTTAATGCCTAGATTGAATTGACAACTTAGTCTCTGATATTATTTCAATCTATTCTTCAAAAGTGTAATATAGTACTTGAAAGAATTAGGTGCGCAATTTGTTCTAAAACAATAAAAGCTAGTGTTAAGGCAAATTGGGAACATATCAAACCTGCTCAGTACTGCTTGTCTTAAACTCCAGTTACAAAATACTGTTTAGAACTCTTTTTTGTTAAAATACTTCATTGTTGCCATGATAGTCAACCGCTTGTAAATGATGAAAAAATTCGGTGCCCACTGATCTTGTGGGTGTTTTTCGGCGGGAGTGGAACGATAATCCTAATTAGTTATGTTATTCATGATTCTTTCTATTTAATCTTTTGGTTTGATTGACCACATTTTTATTTTTGTAGTGCTTCCCGTGGACTAGAAGCCATATTGTGGGTCTGAGCTTGGTGACTGAGGAATTTCAATTCGTCCCAAGGTGCACTGGGAAGACTATCACTCCGGCTCGCATCAAGTTGATCCTTGAGATTAATTCTGGTGAGTGTTCCTTCTTGAGACTGGCTTTTTGTCATGTCCCTGATCCTAGATAGAATCATCGGACCGGACCTTGGGAGGAGGGAACGTTCGTCCAGTCAAGAGACATTAACGTTTCATGGTCTGAGTGAAAATGAATAAGTCCAGGAAAGATCGAGACTTAACCAAGGAAAAGAAAGGAAGTGAAGAAAAACAGCTGGACCAAGCTAAGGAAACAGTGTGACTAGCTGGACGAGCTAGACAAAGCTTAAGCCCGAGCATAGAAAAATCAGGTCAGCTTGATCATCTGACAGTCCGAGTTCAGCAAGTTGTATCAGCTACTGAGAAGCTTGACTCAGCTGGAGTGAGTTTTTGGCAGTTGGCCTGGTTGGATAGGTTTGAGCTGTTAACAGACCCATGATCGAGTGTGATCGTATACTGAACCAACTCTCAATCAAGGTTAGATTAAGGAATGGGACGACAAGACAATCACACATCTTAAGCAAGCTTGAGCGGTAAGGCCATTTTAGGCCGAACGGGTGCGAATGGACAGTGTCCATTCGGTTGGCAAAAAGGCAACCTTTCGCCTTGAAGGCAGTTTTGACCGAAGTCAGTTAAAGGCCTTGTGCATGATGTTGGACACACAATATACTTCGATAAATCACCAAAACGTCTAGAACACAAAGGCTGTCCAAAAAGAGAGAAAATTGCTCCTAGAAAGGAGAAGAGTTGATCGGATAGTTGATATAGCTTATTTATTACCAGTTTCACGCTATGTTCTAGGCTCTGTTTAGGGCATGTGCATCAAAGGATCAAGAGGGGATCAAGAGGGGAGTTCACACGCAAATCTATGATCCCCTCTCTCCAAAAGTTCATTGCCATGAATCCCAATGAATCCGGGTTCACCACGTGGCGACTTCTTATTGGTCTGGATTTTAATTTTTTTTTCTTTTTTTTTTTTTTGAAAAAGAGGGGTTCACATGGGGGTTCATTGATGTACATGGCCTTACAGGTCCAGTGACGTTTTGGAGATAAATGGAGATACTTGGAGCTTTTGGAGCATTTAGAGGAAAACAATCCGTAGCTGACTATTTGAGGAGTCAAAGTACAAGTCTGTCGTCGATCAATGACACACCCTTGGAATCGACCGATGACAAAAGACCAAGGTTGATCGATGCTGCACACTTGCCATCGATCGACGCCCAACTCGCAGACAGCCGACTGAAAAGCCCAAGTTCAGAGGAAAAAAGACAAGAATGCCCTAGACGAGTTTTGACCTAGATTTTAGGGTTTTTATATTTATGCTCATGTATTGAGAGCATGAAGGGTGTGAAAGTGCAAGTACAAGCTTAGGAAAGGCTTGACACAACCCACATAGCTTTATAGTTTTAGATTTTTAGGGGAGAAGATTCATAACTCCTTAGGGAGATTTGTATTGAAATCCCAATATTTTATCTGTGCATTTTATTCAGACTATTGTTCTTTCTTTGATTATGTCTCAGTAGTCATCAACTATATTTAGGGTTGAATGATAACAATCATGGATGATCCCAAAAATAGGTTGCAAGTTAAGTTAATATCCATCAGTTGAGTTGAGCTTAATGCTTGCATTCTAGAGTAGCTAACTAGGGTCTCGAAAGTTAGACATGGACGAGTACGAGAGTAGGTTCTGTGCCATAATAAAGTCCATTGAACTAGACTGTTAGGCGCACGCGAGAGCTTGTCTAATGAGTCTGGTGGACTTATCAAATCTTGTTCACACCAACTTATGATTTCACCGTCGATCGACATCAGGCCTCAGCAGGCGATCGATGGTCTTTCCTTTTGCTCCCATACGAGAGTTGGAGTTAAAAGGGTCAAAATAGTTAATATTTGAGTCCTAGTATATTTACATATTTGTGCTTCCTATCCACTATAATTCATTAGGCTTGAAACCCTAGATCTAGCATATTTACATTATTAGCATATTTCCACATCGCATCTCTACTTATTGATAAGGAACATTTCCTTAACTGACTGTTTGCCAACCAATATATATATTCACCTATCTTAATCTTCAGAAATAAGAAATTGATTGTGTGCCATTACTCTCTGTGGATTCGATCCCTAAGTACTACACCTGATCTCTTTTGACAAGAGTACTATATTTGTGTTAAAGACTAGGGTTAATTTGATAGTGATTTGTTTAGGATATTTATACCCTACTAGAACAACTAAAACATGCATGTCAAAAGTCAAGCCAAGAAGGCATTCGACTACGGCATCTTGTAGATCGATCCAAACATGGATCCAAAGGATAAGGAGAAGAATGTAGGCACTCCTGAGCACACGTCTAAGGTGAGTGAATGATTGATTAAGTAATCGCCCATGGCCTTTGGTTGATGCAACTGAGTCATACATGAAGTTGAAATGGTTGCAGCCTGATACCTCTCTCTAACTTGATAATTTTCCTTTTTATTCTGCATAACGATCAAGGGAGTTGGACTTAGGGCTCAGTAAAGGACCATGTCTGTACGCAGATCCGATCCGACCATGCAATAAATGGCTTAAGGGATGGATGCATTAGATTGTGGATCATGGTTTCTTGGCCCGATCTTCTTATAGGTGATTCGGTTGGTTTTGTGTTTAGACAGATTGACCAAGATTCATGAACTGAACCTATCTGACTTGTCTAAGTGACTGAGAAAGTCAATATTAATAAAGTGGAAAATTGGGTTAGACTTAGAATGTATCCAAACATAAGTTGCATACGTAGAAACCATACTCACTAAGTTATCGATAGATTTTTTATGATTTTGATGGCTACATGATCTGAAGTTGATCTCTAGAAAGAATTGGCTTAGCATGAATACTTGAAGCAAGAAAGATGGGTGGTATTGTAGACTGATTAGGATTGTTTACATTTATAGCTTATATGGAAAACACTCATTTCTAATGACTCCTTTGTGATATAAATAAAGAATAAGGACTTTAAAACTGACTGATTGGCTTAAATCATTTAGTGGTTGAATGTGACAGCCTCAAAGGACTTAGATTCTGGGTTTGGGTGTTACAAGTTGGTATCAGAACATGCTTGATTCTAGGATAGTCGGGTTATGGGGAACACCACTCATAGGCATCACGTCTCACAATAGGGTTGTTTTCCTTAGCCTAAGATTCTTAATAAGGTACAATGATTCACTAACATGTTTAATCCCTAGGCTGGAAAAATCAAAACAACAAAATGAAAGAAATACAAGGGACCAACTGAACGAAATGCAGCTTCTATGATGGAATCAACCAATTAAATACAAGACAAGTCAGACTATAGAGACACACATAGTTAAGACAAACCTTGTGATGATCCCAAAATCAGCATACAGGAACAAGGACATGAGGAAGTAGGTGAATCCTCTAATGTAGTCTACAACTCGGCTCCTGTTGATGTGGCAATGGATGGGGCGGCTGGTGGAAAGGACCAGACCGCAGCCCCTTCTATGAGGGAGTGGAGGATGTGCTTAAGGCGGTCATGAACCAATTGGCAGCAATGACACATACTTTGATACAGGCTCGGAAGGTGGGTCGATAGGTTGGCTGGTCGATGGTTCAATATTATCGATAGAGGTTAATATTGGATGGAAGGATAGTGAAAGTGGCCGACTTGCTGTCCATTTCTGTTCAGACTAACCTGAAAACAAAAGAGGAATAATCATTTTATGAAGTGAAAATAATAACATAAACTAAAAGATATGAAGGATGTAATGGTTTGATGGATAGAAGATTGATGATGGATGATGGTTGATGGATGAAGATGCTGGATAATTGATTGACTCTCTAAATCCGTGGATGATGATTAACTCTCTCAATCTGTGTCTCAAGTCTTCTGAAACTCTCAAGGAACCTATGAACCACGATCTCTATAGTCTCCTAATGTTTCTCACACATAAAACTAAAGAATAACTCAAAGAACACTTGGCTGAAATACTTATGTATGCTTTTTATTTATTGAAAGGTGAACCTAAAATGTACAAATGTGTCTGTTTATATAGTTCACAACCTTAGACGAAGACCAAACGGTGAAATGAAAAAGAAAGGAAACAAAATAAACAAAAGGAAACCGATAAATTAGCCGTTGGAGGGTTTCTTGGTTCCAGTGGCTTTCTTCAAGGGATTTGATTCTGACTTTTTATCTGGACGGTTTGAGGGTATAGGTAAGATTCTTTGGAACATCTTTAATGTTGAATACTTGGTCGAAATCTTTGTAGTCTTGGCTTGAAAAGAGCTGTTGGGAATTGAAGGCAAATAATTCCAAGAATTGCTCCAAAAACGGCAAGTGAAGGCTTGTCTGATCCCGTGGGTTATGGTGAGTGATGGTGAATATTGGACTTCTAAACAAGCAAGTAATATCTCCAAAACGTTGCAGCTTTGATGGTTTGGTCCTTGGTGACTTATTCCCCAAGGTGTTAATGCATCCGGTTTTGGAAATTTCCCAAACAATAAGATTCTTCTGATCATGTGGGCTCTGGTGCATGGTAAAAACTCTTCTACTACTCCTGCATCGTTGGATATACTTCCCATATTATTATAAACCTCTCCTGGTCGCCATTGTTTGGTTTGGTTAAGATTGGACCGGTCAGACCCAAAATTAGGCAATTGCAGAACTGGTTTGACCGATTTAGGGAAATGGACCATAACTCCATAATTCCGTGGACCTTTCTCCTCATTCTGGGCTTGTTGAAAATATAAGAGGTTCATCTTGAATTTCATGAGTTGTTTTGGGTCGGAACGCTTCTTTATTGGGCTTGAAACAACTTCTAAACTTGGATACTCGCAAATGGATGGGCTCAAAAACCTCCATTTGTAAAATCTATAACTTTCTGGTACGGATGTATTTTTGGCGGATTCTAATTGGAGATGAAATATTGTTGAATTTATAATCTATGAAAATTGGTTTCATGATGAAAACCCTCTTGGTTTGTAAGATATAGAAGTTTTGGTGCACATATGTCCTTGTTGGCGCTTTGATCAGTTGAATTGAGGGTTGGGTCGACCTCCCGTTCAGCTGATGGTTTGATGACCACATCAGACTTTCACACCAATGGTGAATCAATCTATGGCTCAGTAAACTTGAATCATGACGGCTATTCCTTTAGTCTAGGGACAAGTTGGAGAAACTGTTGAAGTGGTCGAGATTGATTCACCGATAGTAAGGGCTGTAAGGAAGGTCGATTATCTAAGCCTTCTGGAGAAAATTTCCCGCTTGGGAAATAAACACTTCAAAGGTAGTGCTGATCCAATTGAGGCGGCTGAATGGAAGATTCATTTGACCAGAAAATTCAATTCCACTCATTCCCATATGACTATAAGAAGGACATTGCAATCCACTTCATGGAGGGGGATGTACATAGATGGTGGTTAGCATTGGAAAACGCATGGGGTTCGTGTAGAGACCTTTGCGGATTTTGAACATGGGTTCAACTGCAAATACTTTCCATTTTAAGCATGGGATCGGTTTGAAGCCAAGTACTAGGATTTGGTCTAGGGACGCAAGACTGTCCTCGAGAACGAAGAAGCACAGATGTGTCGGTTCTTTTGAGGACTAAGGGTTGAACTCCACATCCACTGCTCAGTCTGCACCTTCAATACTATCTCAGAGTTACTCGAAAGGGTGGAAATGTTGAAATCCAACCTTGTAAGGCCTTATTCATGTTCGTCTTCGGCTAGGTATACTAGTGAACGGAAAAGAAAGTGGGATCAGGTCGATGAAGCCCATAAGTATTTGTAAAGCTGATCCGAATGCTCCAAGTGCAGTAGTAAGTACGGGGGATAACATTGGAGGGACATGGACGCTTTCACAAGATGTGGCAGAAAGGACCATTCCACCCGGAACTGTCCTAAGATGGACCATGGACAAGTAAAAGTGATAAGTGATGATTCAAGATCCAGCTAACCTTGTGGAAATACTAGGAACATCAAGATGGATGGCCCAAAGTTGCAAGAAGATGAGCAGAGAGGAATCTATGAGGATATAGACAGGCCGGCCAAGAAAAAGGGGCAAACAATGGCACCACAAGTGCATAATCTATCAATGGGAATTGGCAAATTCAGTAACTTGCAAGCGGTCATTGGTACGTCACTAAGTCGTATCCTATTTCTATTCGAGCATTGCATTGGATGGAACGAGAAATGGATAGATACTTAACCTACAGAAAAACTGTAGGCACCATAAGGATTGGTGGTGTGGATACACACAAACTTTTCAATTTTGGAGCTAGATATAATTTTGTGATTATGAAGATGAATGGAAAGGGCATGTTCCTTGAATAAGGGGACTGTTTTTCCATAGTGATTGCAGTCGGTGGATATGTTATGCATCTGATAGGGCTGGTTAAGAAAACTCTTTATGATCCAAGGTGAGAGTCTGCATGTGGATTTAATGATTATCCTCCTTAAGAATCATGAAGTGATCTTTGACATGGATTTGATGGGAAAGTATCTAGCCACTCTAGACTATCACCGTGGGCGAGTACGGTTTGAGACTGGAACTAGACCGATCAAATTTCAGGGCATAAGGCCGACTTTAGGAAGTTTGGTAGTTTAAGCTTTCAAAGCAGAACAGATGCTGGAGAAGGGTCATTAGGCCTATTTGGCCACAATTTCCACAACCAAAATTTGGAAAGGCTTCAACTGTGGAGAGACTCCTGTGGTCAATGAGTTTGGGAATGCGTTCCAGATCCTAACGGGTTTACCATATGGCAGTCGGACGCATTCACAATCGACCTTGAACCAGGAACGAATCCATTGTCTAAAACAGCATATTGAAAGGCGCCGACAGAAGTGGCTGAGCTAAAAAAGCAATTGGAAGATTTGCTGGAGAAAGCATTCAAACGACCAAGTACTTTTACATGGGGAGCACCTGCCCTTTTTGTGAAGAAGAAGGACGGGAGTATCCATCTACGCATCCACTATCATGAATGAATCGGGTTACTGTGAAGAATAAGTACCCATCCCCTCAAATAGATGAGATGCTTGACTAGTTACGAGGAGCGACTTGGTCTTCCAAGATTGACTTGGCCTCGGGTACCATGATATTCTAATAGAGCCAATGGACATCCAAAACACAGCTTTTTGTATGAGGTACAACCACTATGAATTTGTGGTCATGCCATTTGGTCTAACTAATGTGCCATAAGAATTCATGAAGACGAGGAATGGGACATTTCAAGATTTCCTTGATGAGTTTGTGATCATCTTTATAGATGATAGACTCTTTTATTCAAGGGATCAGGAATTGCATCAAGGTCACCTAATGGCCGTGTTAGAACGGTTAAGGGGACATAAACTTTTGGCAAAACTAAGGCAGTGCAGATTTTGGCAAATAAATATCGGATTCCTTGGGCACATTGTGTCCGACCAAGGAGTCTTGATGGACCCATAGAAGACAAAATCCATCAGAAAATGGCCAAGACCAAGGAAAGTGACTGAGGTAAGGTTTCCTCGATTTGGCTGGGTACTACGGAAAGTTCATGAAGGGATTTGCGAGTATGGTTCTAACCATGACTCAAGTAACCAGCAAATATATGAGATTCACATTCTGGGAGGAACATGAGAAGTGTTTCTCTGGACTGAGAGACATGCTCACAAATGCACCTGTACTAGCCTTGCCTGAAAAGGATGAACCTTACACAATCTACATAGACACATCTATATCGGGTTGGCAGCATCTTGATGCAAAGGGCAAAGTGATCGCATATGCTTCAATACAATTGTGGAAGCATGAAGATTGCTACCCCACCAATGAGTTGAACTTAAGCCAAAGAAGGTGGATAGAATTTGTGGCCGACTATGATCTAGACATTGTTCATCATTCTGGAAAGGCAAACTTGTCGTGGATACACTAAGCAAGAGTCGAGTTTATATTTCGGCTAAAAGGGAGTCTGAAATGCTTGAAGGGATGATCCAGAAATTGCATCTCAATGGTTTTTCTAAGGATCAAAAATCACTGGGTCTAGGTGCAGCAGACCTTGGACTTAATAGGATCCAAATTTCTCAAGGCAAGGATGAGAACTTGAACAAAGTTTCTCAAAATGAAAAGACCAAGTACCAGACATCGAACGATGGGATGATCATGGCCATTGGTCCGGTTAATGATAAGGAGTTAAAGAACAAAATTCTTAATGAAGCTGACAAGTCCAAATTCTCTAATCATCTCAGCCTTAACAAGATGATGTACCGTGATCTGAAGAGGTATCAGCATTAGATTGGGATGAAGAGGGATGTGGCAGATGGGAGGCAAATTGCCAAACTTGTCAACTTTTCAAAGCCACACACCAAGTTTCGAGTGGGCTGTTGCCAAACTTGCCCATTCCAGAATGGAAATGAAAGTGGGATCAGGTCGATGAAGGCCATAAGTAACAAGGAACAAGGGAGATGCAGTCTGGGTGGTCTTTACCGATTGGCCACATATGCTCACTTCATTGCCATAAAGAAGACTGATGGATTTTGGAAGTTATTCTAGAAGGACATAGACGAGATAGTCCCATTGCACAGTGTTCCAACAAGCATTTTCCCGGATACGGATTTTATGTTCACTTTCTATTTCTGGAAGGCCTTTCAAAAAGCCTTAGGAAATAAAGTGAACATGATCACATCCTATCATCCACAGACAGATGGTAATTCGGAAGAACCATCCAAACGCGGGAAGACATGTTGTGAGCATGTGTCTTTGATTAAGGTGATTCCTCGGAAAAAAACACTGGCCTTTGGTTGAGTTTGTCTACAAGAAAGCAACTTCCAAAAAATCATTGATATGTCGTCATATTAATTTTTTATAGGTGGCCCTGTTGGACCCATCATGTTGGACCCAAGTGGGGGATTACAGCATGATCGGTCCGGACATAATGGAAGAAATAAGTGAAAAGATAAGATTCTTGAGAGACAATATGAAGGAAGCACAAGATCGGCAGAAAACCTATGTGGACAAAGCGTTGAAAGGGTCTTAAGTTCACGGTAGATGATCTAGTCTATCTTAAGATGAAAACCTTCTAGGGCTGAGAAGTAGTTTCAAGGAGAGGAAAGCTAGATCTGAGATACTTGGGTCCATTTACGATCATTGAAAGAGTTGGCACAGTTGCTTACAAGTTGAACTTGCCAACCGATATTGAAACATTTCACATGTTTTCCATGAATCTCAACTAAGTAAGTGCCTAATGGATAAAGACATAGTTGTGCCTGAACTTCCTTTGGAGTTAGGCAATAATCTTACATTAGAGACAATGTCGGTTCGGATTGTCCATAGGGTGGAAAATCCAACAAGGAAAAGAGTGATCCAATTTCCCTAAATGGATTGATCAGTTTTCATATGAAGAAAGACTTGGTCCAGATTCGAGAACAAATTCATTTCAAGTGGGAGAAACTTCTCATGTCCTTTATCCTAGATATGATCTTCAGACCTGACCATGGGACAAGGGAACGTTCAGCCAGTCGAGGGATATTAACGCAAGCTCCATGGTATGATTAAAAAGTTTAAGTCCAGAAAAGATCAAGGCGTAACCAAGGAAACGAAAGGAAGAGAAGAAACAGAGCTTGACCAAGCTAAGGAAAGAATGAGGCTAGTTGGATGATCCGGCGAAAGCTTAAGTTCGAGTTTAGTCAAATCAGGTCAGTTGAATCAGCTAATAGTTCGAGCTCAACTATCTGTACCAGATGCCGGGAAACTCAACTCAGTTGGAATGAGTGTTGGGTATTTAGGCCGGGTGGATGGGTTTGGGCGGTTAGCAAACCGATGCTCCAACATGATTGGATACTGGACCAAGGCTCGATCATGGTTAGACTAAGGACTTGGGCGTCAAGAGAATAACAGAGCTTAAGCATGCTTGAGTGGTTGGGCTATTTCAGGAGGAAGGGTGTGAATGGACAGGTGTCCATTCGGTTGGCATGAAGGCACCTTTTCGCCTAGAAGGAAATTTTGACTGAGTTCTGTATAAATATAAGTCCTTGTGCACAATTTTGGAAAAATATCCATAGGAAATTTTGACTTGGCCTTGGCCTTGTCCTCGTCGCCAACTGAGGACGAGACCGTCTTCTCTGTGTCTCCTCGCCAGCAGGCGATGACTCCAGTTCATCCTTTTTGCAAGCTGGCGGCAAGATCGTCTTCTCCGGAGTCGTAGCCAACAGGTGATGTCTCTGGGTTCTTCTAGTCTTCAGCTGGCGACCAAACATCTTCTCTGCGTCTCATCACCAGATGGCGGCGACTCCGGCTCGTCGTCTTCGACCAGCAGGTGAACAAGCCTCATTCTCCTTGTCCCCATCAATCTTGCTTTTGTCTTGATCGAATTGTCTCGTGTTTTGTCTCGATTGGAATTACCGTTCCAAATTTACAATAAAAATACGCAGACTTGTTTTCACGTAAATCTAGAATCAATCGTAGAAACGATAACGGAAAATTTAACACTGTTTTTATCACGACTTTTTAAAATTGGTCTTCATCATCCTATGGAAACAACATCATACTGAAGGTGATTTCTCTGGAAAAAAATCGTAAAAGCGTTTAAATCAAAAATTGGCCCGAGAAGGCCTAAAGCCTGGCAAATGCCCACTTACAATTTTAGATGAGAATGAGCCCAAACTTCAATGGCGGTTTTCTTGATTTTTGTAGAAGATAAATGTAAAAAACATAAATGACAAGTTTTGAGGATAATCATGAAGATCGAGAATATAAGGAAGATTTCCGAAAAGAGATACATTGGAATCTAGAACAGAAAAGGAAAGACGAACGACCTCGGAGGCATATATAAGGGTATCCAAGGTGAAGAGTGAATGGACGATGATTTAGACTCTTAGAAATCTTGCACTTCGGAACCTTAGGCATTATTCTTTATATGCTTAGTTTTCTGTGTCTTGCACTCAACTACTAGACGAACTCGGAAAGGCAATTCGATCTGTTGTTCAATCCTTTGTAAATTAAACTACGTTCGGCTTGATCCTCGGAAGGGGTACGTAGGCGGCCTTTCAGAAGGTCCGGTCTGAAATCCTTAAAACTTTTTTTCACCTTTTGGGTCTATTGCTAAGCGAGTTGTGGCTCACATAGCTTTTTCTTGACATAGGTGGTTATGCTAGCGAACTTAGTTAGGTTTTACTGCCTGTGTTATTTGATTTCCTTTGTAATTTTGTTTCCAAACAAGCTTCCTGTGTGTTTTTTCTATGTAACACTTATATGAGAGTTCAAAATAAAGATTTACTTTTTCTATAAATTTGTTTTGTTGTCTTTTCATATTTTGCGTTTATTTGATTACTTGTCGTTGGCCCTCGCAGAGAATCCGGATCCTCAAGGAAACTTAGGGTGTCTTGACTTTCCTTGAATAACTAAAATCGACAATACAAATTTCGGTTCCCACAGTTTGGCGCTAGAATGAGGGTTACTCTTACTCACACGGCCACAAAACGCTTGATCAAATAGATGTCTGAAACTACGAAAGATAAAATCGCAGCTCGGAACAACGTTGGTTAAAAACTCCAGTAGCGACTGCTCCTAAGTCCAATTCTAACGCAAACGCCACAGCACTCGACGAAATCAAATACCTAGTCGCGACTTTTCCCCATGGGAAGAACACATAAACGTGCTCACAATTTTCTGTCTAAACTGAAAGGACAATGATCAAACCCCGTAAAGTTTGTCTCGTTACCGAGTTGAAGAAATCTCAATGAGAAATGGTTTGACCAAAAGGAGTTTTACAAAAAAATTTTTGGAAAAATAAAACTTGCTCTCGTCGAAATCGCAAAAAAACCCTAGATTACTCACGGAAAATGGAAGCACAACAAATCGGTACCCAACTTCCTGCTGTACTTTTTCCGATTAACTTTCATAAAATATCCGGAGAAATAAAACTTGCTTCTGATTCCGGAAGTAGCGGAAAACCCTAGATTACTCACATAAAAAGAAGTACAACAAATCAGTACACATCCTTCACTATTGTACTTCTTCCGCATAACATTTGAAGAAACGAATTGATTTCTATAGAATAACTCGAAACCTAGAACGGCTGAAGAAGACTAAACAAGGCAAAACAGGAGATCATATCCATAGCTTCTGAAACATCTTCTGAAACATAAGATTTTGAAAAAAATAAGCGTCGTTCTATAGCAACATATTCTGTGGATTCTCAATATTTGTCTGCTAATCTTACTTCCGAAAAAGTACCCAAAGTTTCCTCAGGTCAATCCAATGAAAACAAGAAATTTTTGATTAATTTTTATATATATAATAAAGCTCACTACACCTATGTTTTCTGATATAAAATTTGAAAACATTTTACGAAATAACTTTCGTAAAATTAAGCTCGACAACATTTTACAAAACAGAGTTCTTAAAATAAAACTAAATGGCATTTTACGAAAGCTCCGACCTCATCGTCCATGACCTCTCACCAAAGCCTTATATTCCTACTAGTCTTCTTGATCGCCATTGGCACCTCCTGATCGGCCTTGGCTATTCCTAAACGCAAAAAAGGCTTTTGAAAAGATACTTATTCGTTTTCATAAAGCCAATGAAACGGAGATTGAAACCCATGGATCGACGTACCAAACCGCAAGATAAGCTTCAACCAAAACACGGCCAGGAAAGTACAAAATTGAGGAAGAAATATGGAACTTTCGTAGGAAAGTACTATAAAATAAATAGATATTTCCATAAACCTTAGGGAACTTAGAATCTAGGTAGATAGTCTAGGGAGCTAAGTCTTAGGCGATTTTCCCTTCTCGATCTATTGTTCCTTAATTGTTTAGACAGATCTTGCAAACCAATCTAAACTCTCGCAAAATTGAGAAAGGATCGCAATGGATTCAAGCATACTCAGCACTCTTCCTAAAGAAAGAAAAAAATAGGGCCATGAACATCGTCTTAAAACCAACCCGCTCCTAGCAATTTTCTTAAAACCGACGTATTCCAAGTCGTCAACCTAAAAACAATTGGAGATCACAATCCCAATGTCATCTTTAAATCGACCCAGGTTGTCGATCCTCTCAATCCTTGAAAGAAAAACATATGCAACCCTTCAAAAGATTGGTTCAGGCGTTACCTTTTGTAAAAAAAAGGGAGGGAGTAGGTACGTATACTATACTCGTATACTCTCACACTTCAAAAACGTTATGTCTCGGCATCAAGAAAAATCTTTTGACAAAGCAAACTCTTGCGACTTAAGGTAATGAAATGACCCATCGAAGTTGTCCAAAAGGTAAACAACAATTTAATATTCGTCTAAACGCTAGCAGCATACCTAAACATAAAAAAATATACGATAGATCTTCAAACATTAAAGAATTGCTCCCAGTTTCCATTGAACCAAGTGAGTCACGGAAAAACATCAAAAAACATTTTTGATATATCAAAATCGAGAACATAAGTCGCAGCTAGCACAACAAAGGGAAAGCTTTCTCCCTGCTCGTGAACTAGATCTACTGCTGGTTGACTATTTTGTTCCGCTCGAGAAATGAATATGTTATGAGATCATAACGATATAAACTTCGGTAAAACGCAATGAGTGACTCCAAGAAACTTTCACCAAAGACTGAAATCAAAGCGGAAAAATTTCTCGTAAAATCTACAGAAACATCGCTACTTTGACATGTCCATACGTAGCGCCGATTTGATATCTTCATATAACTTGTCACCAATTACTTTTGTATAACAAAAACATTTTATACGAAACAATCTACGGGAAAACAAGATCAGTATCATGGAAAATAACTTCGCAATTGACAATGCGTGTTTTTAATTTTCTAGCAGGATACAAAAATCCTAAATAAATCACTATCAAACTAACCCTAGTCTTTAACACATAAATAGTACTCTTGAAAAAAAGATCAGATGTAGTACTTAGGGATCAAATCCACAGAGAGAAATGGCACACAATAGATTTACTATTTTTAAGGATTAAGATAGGTGAATATATATATATATATATATATTGGTTGGCAAACAATCAGTTAAGATAATATTCCTTATCAAGAAGTAGAGATGCAATATGGAAATATGCTAATAATGCAAATATGGAAATAATGCAAATATGGAAATATTCTAATAAACTAACTTGATGCAAATGTAAATATCCTAGATCTAGGGTTTCAAGCCTAATGGATTATAGTGAATAGGAAGCAAAGATATGTAAATACACTATGACTCAAATATTAACTATTTTGACCCTTTAAACTCTAACTCTCGTATGCAAGCAAAAGGAAAGACCATCGATCGACGGCTAAGGCCTGATGTCGATCGACGGCTAAGGCCTAATGTCGATCGACGGTGAAATCAGAAGGAAGTGTGAACAAGACTTTATAAGTCCACCAGACTTATTAGACCAGCTCTCGCATGCTCCTAACAGCCTAGTTCAATGGAGTCTATTCTGGCACAGAACCTACTCTCGTAGTTGTCCATGTCCTACTTTTGAGATCCTAGTTAGCTACTCTAGAATGCAAGCATTAAGCACAACTCAATTGATGAATATTAACTTAACTAGCAATCCTATTTTTGGGCTAATCCATGATTGTTATAATTCAACCCTAAATCTAGGTGATGACTACTCATACATAATCAAAGTAAAAATAATAGTATGAATAGAATGCACATATAGAATATTGGGTTCCAATACAAATTTCTCTATGAAGTTATGAATCTTCTCCCCTAAAAACCTAAAACTATAACCTTTGTGAGGTGTGGCAAGCCTTACCTATGCTTGTACTTGCACACTCTGCCTGCTCTGAATACATGAACATAAATATAAAAACCCTAAAACCTAGGTCAAAACTCGTCCATGGCATTGTTGTCATTTTTCTTCTAAACTTGAGCTTTTCAAACGGCTGTCTTGCGAGTTGGGCATCGATTAATGGCAAGTGTGAAACACCGATCAACCTTGGTATTTCATCATCGCTCCACTCCAAGGATGTGTCGTCGATCGATGACATTTTTGTACTTCGACTCCTCAAATAGTCAGCTACGAATTATTCTCCTCTAAATGCTCCAAAAGCTCCACGTATCTCCATTTATCTCCAAAACGTCACTGGACCTGTAAATACTCTAAAACACATCCTATACGCACATAATATACCCTAAATAGAGCCTAGAACATGGCCTCAAACTAGTAATGAGTATGCTATATCAACTCTCCCATACTTAACCTTTTGCTTGTCCTCAAGCAAACTAAGCATGTGAAAGAGGTTCTAAAAAGCGGAAACTCACATAACGTCTAAGTATAATTGTCACCTTACTCTGTTGCAACCACATCCTATCAAGTCAATCACAGAGAAAATTTATATACCCTATCCTAGTATGGCAACCAAATCCAGTCTACCAACAACTTAGCAAATACTAGTCTAACTCACCCCTCTACTGATTTCATTTCATTGCATAAAATAAAGTGCATGCTTTACGTTGGCAGTATCGATCAAAGGACACATGGACTCTACCTCTGCAAGTATCTGAACAACTAGGCATAAAGTCTTCTATGATTCCTTTCTTCCCTCTTTTCTCTCTGAATCTTTATAGATCTCAAACTTAATGGACAATGATGTTGATACAATCCATCTTGCCATCTCATTTTCGATTTTCTTCTTCTTTTTCTTCTTTTCTTTTTCTTTTTCTTTTCTTTTCTTTTTTCTTTTGCTTTTTGGGCAAAGTTGTTGGCGAATAGTGGGGTCATAGGTAATGTAGCTGCCCCTCGCTTCCAACAATGGGTGATCATTCCTCCAAATTAGAATAATGGGGTCTTAGGTAATTTACCTACCCCTCTGCATCTCGGGAAGTCATCTCAATCTCTTAAGCTATTAGGTAGTTGCTCAAGAGAAAGAGATATGGGAACAAAAGGTGCAATGACTTGTACAAACAGACTTGCAGAAGGAATCCGATCCAGTGTTTACCAAACCCCAAAGCAAGCAAATAATGTCAGGATTAGTGTTGGAAACCAGCTTCGGTTGCTTCAAACTTTCTAAGCAAGTGTGATATAATGGTAGGTTGATCCACTTTGGTATCTTTAGTAATATCTGCAACAACCTTCTAAAATTGGTGCTAAAGTGTGGTTAGTCACTAATAAATCTTGATCATAGTCTCCTTCTTGACTCAATAATTTTTTTGAGAAACTTATATAATATATATATATATCTATATATATATATATATATATAGGAAATAAAACTCAAAACAGATTAAATAGCATTAGCAAACCTCCCCTAGATTGGTTAGGAATAATTAAATCATAAGTAAATAGATTAAGTAGTAAAACTCGATACCAGACTCCGTAAAAGAGTATCGATTAATGGTAGGCATGTGTGGTCGATCGATGGTCAATATCCAATGTCGACTGATGGTGCCTCTATGGTGTCAATAGATGGTGACTCAAACGGTCTATAAAACAAAATAAAACTCGAAATAAGTAGTAGTATAAGAAAAAAACGAAATAAAATCTTAATAAACAGTGGGTTGCCTCCCACTCAGTGCTTGGTTATAGTCTTTAGCTCGACGTTGTGAAGTCCTTGACTAGTATGAAGTTGGATCAACACTTGGAAAATAAGTGTCTACATCTTCTTTGCTCTTCTGAAACCATGTACTGATGAAGTTCTTTATTGCCTCAACTCTTATGGTTTTCTCATTCATTGTAATTGTTCTGAAAATGTCCATTGAATGCATCCCTCGTTGTAGTTTCTCAATACTGCGTTGTAGCATTCTAAGTCTGGCAGATGTAGTCTGTGATAAATCTTCCCATTGTTGAGAATTATCTTCCTTCGTCAAGCTCTGAGAAAATGCAATCTCATCGAACCTATCTTCCAATTATGTTTCTGTTGCCGTCTTCTGTTCATTGTCTTCGGTGACGATCGATGGCCTGATGGTGCCATCGATCGATGCTTGGTTGTCTGCCCCATTCACATGTTATCTCTGAACAATATCCAAATTTTGCTTCATCTCATCCATGCGAGCAGTCAATTCGGCGAGGCGGGCGTCTATAGGATAGTAGACATCATTCAACCTCTTGTAGAAATCATCTAGTGACATATCTTAAGTTCTGTAGATCGCATTCATAATATCATCATTCTCTTCTCTGTTGTATGTCTGTTGATCCTTACTAGACATGGCGATCCTTGTTGCATGTTCTTGTAAGCATATGTAGCTATGCTCAAACAGATTACCTCCCTTAGAATTGTTCTGATATCTTCAGCTTGCACATTTACTATCCTTCCGTCTGTAGCTCGTGCATTACCATTCTCATCTTTGTAGATGCCATAGTCATCTTTATTTTCCCAGTTGAAAAGTTTATTGCCTTCAGTATCGAAAGCTATCGTACCTTGCTCGAAACGCCAATCGATCGATGTCCGGATGTTGGTGTAAATTGATGGTCGCATGAAAGTGTCTGGATTAATGCATATCGGCTCGTGCCTCTGCTCCTCAATATCGATTGATGCTGAATGGTGTGCGTCGATCGATGGCTGTTGCTGTTGTCCAAATATGTTATCTGATCCATTAGCCATAATAAGGGCATCGGCTACATCCTCCTTGGATAAATGTAGGAGTCTCCCACAAAGAGCCCGTACATGTCCCTCTAGGTCTCTGTAAATTCCAAACTCATCTGGTATGAGATTACCAATATCTGTCTCTTCTGCTCCATGTTTGTGTTTTGGTGCGTGTTTTATGTCATTTAAAGGCATGAGTAGCATGTGATTGATGCTGGATTATCCACTCTTGCGTTCATCACCCAACCAGCATCTTCTGAAGCCAGGCTGCAATATTCAATCTGCTCTTCCTCTCTGTAATCTTTATCGTATCCTTTGCATACTGGACGTGTGTCAATCGATGTTGTATGGTGACCGTCGATCGATGCTCGATAACCAGACTGTTGCGCAAAAGGTTTCCAGCTCCATTAGCCATGGCAAGAATGTCTGCAATATCTTCCTTCGTGACATTAAGTAGTATGCTATCCATATCTCTTGTGTGACCATCAGGACCTCTCATGATACTGAACTCGTCTGGTTGTAGATAACCATATTCCTTCTCGCGTTCTGCAGCTGAATCTACTTCGGATGCTGCTCCTTGGCCAGTATCGATCGATGGCATAGGGTTACCGTCGATCGATGTCGATTTCCCGAGTTGATTGAAATTATGAAAAACACCAGCCTCTTCCATAGCAATACCACGATACTCGATCGTCTCTTCTTCTCTGTAGTCTTCGTCTTACTCTGGGTGGGTTGTGTTGTAATCACCATCTGTGTGGTAGTTGTTGATCATTTCTGGAGTGTGAGTGTTGATCGATAATAAATGGTGGGGGTTGACGGATTGCTGAACTGTAAGCGTGTCGAACGATAGTCTGGGCCGGGTGTCGATCAATGCTCAATCTTCCGACTCGTCATTGAGGGCATAATGGCAGAAGCATGTGGCCACAAGTTCTCATTATCACACAATTCAATCAGAGTAGCCTTGTTCTTATTCTTGACAGGTTCATAGAATATATTTTGATCAATTAGAGATAGATACAACATGTTTAATTTCATATCGCAGATATCTCCCACGGTAGCCATGAATTCTCTCCCAAGTAGTCGTGAAGTGTTCTAATCTATCTTAATTTCCATCACATGGAATTCTACTGATACTAAGGTGTTTTTAATCTGCACTATAACATCTTTTGCAATCCCTCATGAGTTCACTTTTGAGCAGTCTACAAATGTGAAGGAATCATTGGAGGGTTCCATTTTCAGGTTCAACTCCTCTACCATAGTATTATAGCCTATTTATTACCTGTTTCAAGCCATGTTCTAGGCTCTATTTAGAGTCTATTATGTGTGTCTAGGATATGTTTTAGAGTATTTACAGGTCCAGGGACGTTTTGGAGATAAATGGAGATACTTGGAGCCTTTGGAGCATTTAGAGGAGAAGAATCCGTAGCTGACTATTTGAGGATTCGAAGTACGAGTCTGTTGTTCATCGTTGACACAACCTTGGAATCGATCAATGACCAAAGAAAAATCTCCACAACGTCTCTGGACCTGTAAATACTCTAAAACATATCGTAGACACACATAATAAATCCTAAATGGAGCCTAGAACATGGCTTGAAACTGGTAATAAACAGTCTATATCAACGGCCCCAGACTTAACCTTTTGCTTGTCCTCAAGCAAACTAAGCCTGTGAAAGAGGTTTGTAAAGCGGAGACTCACATAATATCTAAGTATAACTGTCACCTTACTTTGTTGCAACCACATTCTATCAAGTCAATCACAGAGAAACTTTATATGCCCTATCCTAGTATAGCAACCAAATCCAGTCTACCAACAACTTAGCAAATACTAGTTTGACTAACCCCTCTAATGATTTCATTTCTTTGCATAAAATAAAGTGTAGGCTTTACCTTGGGAGTATCGATCAAAGGACACATGGACTCTACCTCTGCAAGTATCTGAACAACTAGGCACAAAGTCTTCTCTAATTCCTTTCTCCTCCCTTTCTCTCTGAATCTTTCTAGATCTCAAACTTAATGGACAATGATGTTGATACAGTCCATCTTGCCATCTCATTTTTTATTTTCCTCTTCTTTTTCTTCTTTTCTTTTTCTTTTTCTTTTTCTTTTTGTTTTCTTTTTTTTTTGCTTTTGGGAAAAGTTGTAGGCGGATAGTGGAGTCATCGGTAATGTACATACCCTCGCTTCTAACAATGTGGGATCGTTCCTACGAATTATAATAATGGGGTCATAGGTAATTTACCTACCCCTCTGCATCTCGGGAATTCATCTCAATCTTTTTAGCTATTAGGTAGATGCTGAAGAGAAAGATGGGAACCAAAGGTGCAAAGACTTGTACTTACAAACTTGCAGAAGGAATCCGATCCAGTGTATACCAAATCCCAAACCAAGCAAATAATGTAAGGATTAGTGTTGGAAATCAGCTTTGCTTCCTTCAAACTTTCTAAGAAAGTGTGATATATTTGCAGGAAGATCCATTTTGGTATCTCTAGTAATCTCTGCAACAACCTTCTAAAAATGGTGCTAAAGGGTGGTTAGTCAATAATAAATCTTGATCATAGTCTTCTTCTTGACTCAATAAAACTTTTTGAAAAACTTATATATATAGCAAATAAAACTCAAACAAATTAAATAGCATTAGCGAACCTCCCCTAGACTTAAATTACACCATTTCCAGTGTAATCCGCCCCAGATTGGTTAGGAAAAATTAAATCATAAGTAAATAGATTAAGTAGAAAAATCGATACCAAACTCTGTAAAAGAGTATCGATCGATGGACGCGATCCAGTGTCTAGTGATGGTACCTTTATATCGTCGATCAATGGTGACTCAAACAGGCTATATAAAACAAAGTAAAACTCGAAATAAGTAGTAGTTTAAGTAAAAACAAAATAAAAGCTTACTAAACAGTGGGTTGCCTCCCACTCAGTGCTTGGTTATAGTCTTTAGCTCGACATTATGAAATCTCTGACTAGTAGGAAGTTGGATGAACACTTGGAAAATAAGTGTCTACATCTTCATTGCTCTTTTGAAACCATGTACTGATGAAGCTCTTTATTGCCTCATCTCTTCTAGTTTCTCATTCCTTGTGACTATTCTGAAAAAGTCCATTGAATGCATTCCTTTTTCTAGTTTCTCAAATTGCGATGTAGCATTCTAAGTCTGGCAGCTGTAGTCTCTGATAAATCTTCCAATTTCTGAGAGATATCTTCCTTCACTAGGCTCTGAGAAAATGCAATCTCATCGAACCTATCTTCCAATTCTATTTTTGCTGTTTTCTTCTGTCTGTGGTCTTCAGTGTCGAGCGATGCTTTGGTGTTGTCATCGATCGATGCCCGGTTGTCTGCTCCATTTGCACGCTGTCTCTGAACAATACCCAAATCTTGCTTCATCTCATCCATGAGTTCAGTCAAACCGGTGAGGCATGTGTCTATAGGATAGTAGACATCATCCAACCTCTTGTAGAAATCATCCAGTGACATATCTTGAGTTCTGTAGATCGCATTCACAATATCATCAATCTATTCTATGCTGTATTTATGTTGCTCCTTCTTAGAAATAGCGATCTTTGCTGCATGTTCTGGTAAACAAATGTAGCTCTACTCAAACAAATTAGCTCTCTCTAGAACTGCTCTAATGTCTTCAGCTTGCACATTTACTACCCTTCCGTCGATAACTCGTGCATTACGATTCTCATCTCTGTAGATCCCATACTCATCTTTATTTTCCCAGTGGAAAAGTCTGTTGCCTTCAGCATCGAAAGCTCGAACCTTGCTTGGAATGCCAATCGATTGATGTCCGGATGGCTGTGTCGATCGAGGGTCGCATAAAAGTTTCTGGATCAGTGCGGATCGGCTTGTGCCTATGCTCCTCAATATCGATCGATGCTGAATGGTGTGCGTCGATCGATGTCTTCTGCTGCTGTCCAAATATATTATCCGACCCATTAGCCATAATAAAGGCATCTGCTACATCCTCTTTGGATAAATGTAGAAGTCTCCCACAAAGAGTCTGTGCATGTCCCTCTGGTCTCTGAAAATTCCAAACTCATCTGGTCTGTGATTACCAATATATGTCTCTTCTGCTCTGTGTTTGTGTTTTGGTTCACGTCTGATGTCATTCGAAGGCCATGAGTAGCCTGTGATCGATGCTGGATTATCCACTCTTGCGTTCATCACCCAACCAGCGTCTTCTGAAGCCAGGCCGCAATATTTAATCTCCTCTTCCTCTCTGTAATCTTCATCTATCCTTCGTATACTAAACGTGTGTTGATCGATGGTGTATGGTGACCGTCGACCGATGCTCGATAACCAGACTGGTTCGCGAAAAGGTTTCCAGCTCCATTAGCCATGGAAAGAATGTCTGCAATATATTCCCTCATGTCATTAAGTAATCTGCCATCCATAGCTCTAGCGTGACCATAATACTGAATTCGTCTAGTTGTAGATAACCATATTTCTTCTTGCGTTCTGCAGCTGAATCTACTTCGGATGCTGCTTCTTGGTCAGTATCGATTGATGGCATAAGTGTTCCGTCGATCGATGTCAAATTCTTGAATTGATGGGAAATATGAAAAATACCAGTCTCTTCCATAGCAATACCATGGTACTCGATCATCTCTTCTTCTCTGGAATCTTCGTCGTAATTGGGGTGGGCTGTGTTGTAATCACCATCTGTGTGGTAGTTGGTGATTGGTTCTGGAGTGTGAGTGCCGATCGATAACAAAGGGTGGGCGTCGACGATTTCTGAACTGCAAGCATATCGATCGATATTCTAGGATAGGTGTCGAATGATGCTCCATCTTCCGACTCATCAACAAAATCGTATTTGCAGAAGCATTGGCCACAAGTTTTGTATTATCACACAGTTTAATCAGAGTAGCCTTGTTCTTATTTTTAACAGGTTCATAGAAAATATTTTGTTCAATCAGATATAGATACAACCTGTTTAACCTTCATATTGCAGATAGCTCCCACAGTAGCCATGTATACTCTTCCAAGTAATAGTGAAGAGTTCCAATCTATCCTGATGTTGATCACGTGAAAGTCTACTGGTACTAAGGTGTTGTTAATCTGCACTAGAACATCTTTTACTATCCCTCCTGAGTTCACTTTTGAGCAGTCTACATATGTGAAGGAATCATTGGAGGGTTCTACTTTCAGGTTCAGCTCTTCTGCCATTGTTATTGGCATAATGCTCACTGATGATCCAATATCCCAGAGGGCATTGGGGTATTTGTTTCCCTTAATAAAGCATGGAATCATAAAGTTCCGAGGACCACTCTTTTTCTTCAGTCAGGTTCTCTGTTTCATCTTTTCTCTAAGATGATTGAACATGACTTCTATATCATCGTCTATTACTCTTGTTTCCCTAAAAAACATTCATAATCTGTGAGTATAATAAGCTTCATCAAAAGGAGTATATAACGGAATTCTTAAAACTCTTTTGGTAAAGCTATCCATCTCTCTTTCATTTGCTTCTATGCGTATATTTTTGGGGATCTTTGTCTTCCTATTGGAGTGTCCCTCATCTTCTCTATCAAGATCCATACTTTAAGATGTGTCAGTATATTGTTCTGAAACCGTTCTGGTATGGCGCAAAATCAAATTTGCATCGATTCTTGGTAGTCAAACCGGCTTCCTCATATGTCGATCGATGCTCAGGTCGCACTGTCAATCAATCTCTCTATTTCTATGTCGATCGACTGTCTCATGTAGGTATCGATCGAAGTTAGTCGATTCACATGAAGCTATTGATGTTGCAGGATTCGCTGTCGATCAATGCTCATTGGTGGGTGTGATCGACACCAATGCAAACTGCCAAATGACATCGAATTTTCCACACAAAAATCTCCTTCTTGTAGCCTCTCCCTCTTAACTTCCTACCAAAAATCATCATAAATCAATGCATTGACGTGGTGCTTCTGGCCAGCTTTAATTTTCTCCTTGATTAGGCACACATGTCTCCTAATGGTTTCCACTTGTTTTCAGCACTTGATTCTTTAGCTTTTTCACATGGGTGTTGAGGTTCTCAAACTTGGTGTTGAGGTTGAGGTACCGCCCATCTATCTTTCCGTTGAAATTTACAGCTATCTTCTGTTGTCATCTAAATCTCTATCAACCATTGCTTTAAACTTTCTTTCTTGAGTCTCTGGAGAAGGATTATGGTATTAAGAATATATATAATTTATGTTGTTGTTGAAAGGCTTTCGCTGTGAACTCTGATTAAAGCTACTCCTTTGACCTTTCCCATAGGAGTTCCTGTTGAAACATGGATTCCCTTGTCTCTGGAAACCATTCCCATTAATGTGATTCACATCCTCTTCTTCAATCTCATCATCTCCAGAGTCTATTGCTTCTACCATTGCAAAAGTGACCTGCTTCATGAAGAATTTATGAACACTATCAAGTTTGCCTTGACCTCTTCAATCCAATCTTTACTCATAGTTGGAGTTGATCTCTTTCTTTCAAAGTCTGTGTTCTTGGTGCTGCTGTTGGATGCCAGTTCTCAATCAACCTTGTAGATTCTTCAAGATTCCTAGTGCTGAAATTTCCCTCACTAGCTTTATCCAAAGCCATATGATACTGTAATTCAATACCTCTAAACAAAGTGCTTAGAAGTTGCACTTCGTTGAAAATTCCAACTCATCTTGTCTGAGATTACCAATATATGTCTCTTCTGCTCCGTGTTTGTGTTTTGGTTCGCGTCTGATGTAATTCGAAGGCCATGAGTAGCCTATGATCAATGCTGGATTATCCACTCCCGCGTTCATCACCCAACCAGCGTCTTCTAAAGCCAGGCCGCAATATTCAATCTGCTCTTCCCCTCTGTAATCTTCATCGTATCCTTTGCATACTGGACGTGTGTCGATCGATGGTGCATGGTGACCGTCGATCGATGCTTGATAACCAGATTGTTGCGCGAAAAATTTTCCAGCTCAATTAGCCATGGCAAGAATGTCTGCAATATCTCCCTTGTGACATTAAGTAATCTGCCATCCAAAGCTCTAGTGTGACCATAATATCGAATTCGTCTAGTTGTAGATAACCATATTTCTTCTCACGTTCTGCAGCTGAATCTACTTCAGATGCTGCTTCTTAGTCAGTATCGATTCATGGCATAAGTGTTCCGTTGATCGATGTCGAATTCCTGAACCAATGGGAAATTTAAAAAACACCGGCCTCTTCCATAACAATACCACGGTACTCAATCATCTCTTTTTCTTTGGAATCGTTGTCGTAATTGGGGTGGCTGTGTTGTAATCACCATCTGTGTGGTAGTTGGTGATCGGTTCTGGAGTGTGAGTGTTGATCGATAACAAAGGGTGGGCGTCGACGATTGCTGAACTGAAATTGTATCGATCGATATTCTGGGCTAGGTGTCGAATGATGCTCCATGTTCCGACTCTTCACCAAAATCATATTTGAAGAAGCATTGGCCACAAGTTCTATATTATCACACAGTTCAATCAGAGTAGCCTTGTTCTTATTTTTAATAGGTTCACATAAAATATTTTGATCAATCAAGGATATATACAACATGTTCAACTTCATATCGCAGATAGCTCCCACAGTAGCCATGAATGCTCTTCCAAGTAATAGTGAAGAGTTCCAATCTATCCTGATGTCCATCACATGGAAGTCTACTGGTACTAAGGTGTTTTTAATCTGCACTGGAACATCTTTTACTATCCCTCCTGAGTTCACTTTTGAGTAGTCTACATATGTGAAGGAATCATTGGAGGGTTCTACTTTCAGGTTCAGCTCCTCTGCCATAGTTATTGGCATAATGCTCACTGATGATCCAGTATCACAGAGGGCATTGGGGTATTTGTTGCCCTTGATAAAGCATGGAATTACAAACTTCCCAGGATGACTCTTTTTCTTCTCTCAGGTTCTCTGTTTTGGTAAAGCTATCCATCTCTTTTTCATTTGCTTCTATGCGTATATGTTTGGTGATCTTTTGCTTCCTCTTGGAGTGTCCCTCATCTTCTCTATCAAGATCCATACTTTCAAATGTGTCAGTATATTGTTCTGGAATCGTTCTGGTATGACACAAAATCAAATTTGCAGCGATGCTGGGTAGTCAAACTGGCTTCCTCATCTTTCGATCGATGCTCAGGTCGTACTGTCGATCAATCTCTCTATTTCTATGTCAACCAACTGTTTCATGTAGGTGTCGGTCGACGTTAGTCGATTCACACAAAGCTATTGATGCTGCAGGATTCGCTGTCAATCGATGCTCATTGGTGAGTGTGATCGACACCAGTGCGAACTGCCAAATGAGATCAAAATTTTCACACAAAAATCTCCTTCTTGTAGCCTTTCCCTCTTAACTTCCTGCCAAAAATCATCATCAATCAATGCAATGACGTGGTGCTTCTGGCCAGCTTCAATTTCCTCCTTGATCAGGCTCACATGTCTCCTAATGGTTTCACTTGTTTGCAGCACTTGATTCTTTAGTTTTTTCACATGGGTGTTGAGGTTCTCAAACTTGGTGTTGATGTTGAGGTACATCCCATCTATCTTTCCGTTGAAATCTACAGTCGTATTATGTTGTCCCTCTAAAACTCTTTCAACCATTGCTTCAATCTTGCTTTCTTGAGTCTCTAGAGGAGGATTCTGGTAGTAAGAAGATCCACAATTGATGTTGTTCCCCCAATATTTTTAAGGGGAGAAGATTTGTATTCATAAACCCCAATATTTTATCTATACATTATATTCAGACTATTGTTGTTTCTTTGATTATGTTTGAGTAGTCATCAACTAGATTTGGGTTGAATGATAGCAATCATTGATTAGCCCAAAAATAGGGTTTTTAGTTAAGTACTCACTTTGTGGAGAAGCTTCATATTGGCTTATGTAGTTACCACCATGATCCCTAGCATCGTGGAATGACATCAAGAATGCTTTCTTGCACAACTTCTTTGATGACGCAAGAGCAGAAGACTTGAGGAACAAGATTGCTACTTTTTCACAAGAGCCCTCATAATCTTTCAGAAACTCTTGGATGAGATTCAAATCATACCAAAGAGACTGTCCACACCATGGGTTCAACAAAGTGCAATTTCTCAGAACTTTCTTTAGAGGTATTGGATTACAGTATCATATGGCTTTGGATACAGCGAGTGAGGGAAATTTCAGCAGTAGGACTCCTGAAGAATCAACAAGGTTGATTGAGAATATGGCATCCAGCAGCAGCACCAAGAACACAGACTTTGAAAGAAAGAGATTAACTCCAACTATGAGTAAGGATCTTATTGAAGAGGTCAAGGCAAAACTGGATAATGTTCAGAATTTCTTCTGGAAGCAGGTCACTTTTGCAAAGGTAGAAGCAATAGAATAGATGATGAGATTGAAGAAGAGCATATGAAACACATTGATGGGAATGGTTTCCAGAGACAAGGGAATCGAGGTTTCAACAGGTACTCCTATGGGAATGGTCAAAGGAGTAGCTTTAATCAGAGTTCACAGCGAAATCCTTTCAAGGTTGATCGATGCTGCACACTTGCCATCGGTTGACGCCCAACTCGCAGACAGCCGACTGAAAAGCCCAAGTTCAGAGGACAAAAGACAAGAATGCCCTGGACGAGTTTTGACCTAGATTTTAGGGTTTTTATATTTATGCTCATGTATTGAGAGCATGAAAGGTGTTCGAGTGCAAGTTCTAGCTTAGGCAAGGCTTGATACAACCCACATAGCTTTATATTTTTTGTTTTATAGGGGAGAAGATTCATAACTCCTTAGAGAGATTTGTATTTATCTATGCATTTTATTCGAACTATTGTTCTTTCTTTGATAATGTCTAAGTAGTCATCAACTTGATTTAGGGTTGAATGATAGCAATCATTGATTAGCCCAATAATAGGATGGCTAGTTAAGTTAATATCCATCATTTGAGTTGAGCTTAATGATTGCATTCTACAGTAGCTAACTAGGATCTCGAAAGTAGGACATGGACGACTACAAGAGTAGGTTCTGTGCTAAAATAGACTTCATTGAACTAGATTGTTAGGTGCATGCGAGAGCTGGTCTAATAAGTCTGGTGGACTTATCAAATCTCGTTCACACTTCCTTCTGATTTCACCTTCAATTGACATCAGGCCTCTGCCGTCGATCGATGGTCTTTCCTTTTGCTCGCATACGAGAGTTGGAGTTAAAAGGGTCATAATTGTTAATATTTGGGTCCTAGTATATTTACATATTTGTGCTTCCTATCCACTATAATCCATTAGGTTTGAAACCCTAGATCTAGCATATTTACATTTGCATCAAGTTTGTTTATTAGAAGATTTCCATATTTGCATTATTTTCATATTTGCATTATTATCATATTTCCATATTGCATCTCTACTTCTTGATAAGGAACATTTTCTTAACTGATTGTTTGCCAACCAATATATATATTCACCTAGTTTAATTTTTAGAGATAAGAAATCTATTGTGTGTCATTGCTCTCTGTGGATTCGATTGCTAATTACTACACTTGATCTTATTTGGCAAGAGTACTATTTGTGTGTTAAAGACTAGGGTTAATTTGATAGTGATTTGTTTAGCATATTTATACTGTAAGATCCGATCCTGGATTCCTCAATCCAACCAGACCGCAGTCCCACTTAACCAATCCTACTCAGTATGATTCCTTTATGTCCGATTTTAAGTCCATTAGTTTTTCCTAGTAATTTCAACAATTGAGGTTCATACATTCAAACATCAGTATTCATTTCATATAAGGGCATATTGATATTTTATAGATATGTAAATGTGATCAATACAGAGTAATCAGTTTGCACACTAGGCTATCATAAGTTCATCATATCTATTCTACCCAAACACATCAAACATCCATCCTTGGCTTGAGTCCTCACGGTTCCTTGGCTTTACCACGATCCGGAACAGATCTTGAAACCACACAATAAAACAGATCAATATATAAACCGATAACTTAGCAAGTGATCCTGAAAAGCATGGTTCAGATCCTAAGAACTCATCTCTGGCCCAAATCTGACCTACTCAAATAAATTCCCAAAAAACTAATTAAAATTCATGAAAATTCATGATAATTCCCAACTAAGAGATTCCCTAATCAGAATTGGCAGAACCGGCCTCGATCATATAGATCTCGACCATGATCTGTCAAACCGGTCCAAAGTGACCATCATCAAATCAATTCGCTAAAACCAAATAAAAACATGATAAATCCCCACTAAGAGATTGCCATAATCTGATCTCAATAATTCCTTCAGAAACTACTAGATCTCGACCAAACCAGTCCGGCCAAAGGGCCATGGACTGTCCCACTGAACCGGCCAAGGCCTTGGTTCAGTGCCATTGAGTCAGAATCCGCAGACACCATCAGAATATAAAAGAAGAGAGATTGATCAGTACGTAAATTGGAAATGGATGCAACCAACACAATCGCACCACAAAAACCCATCCAGTACAACCATGGGCTTTGGGCGATGGTCTGTGGTTAGCATCACTAATCTTAGGCGTACGTTTCTCTGGGGCCAAGTCCTTCTCCTTCTCCTTCGCCTTATCCTTGTCCTTCTGCCTGGTTTCCATAAGTCCTGCCTGATCTTCCCACGGTCTGGATCCCACTGGAACAGACAATCACAAACACACATGGTCTGATTCTCTAACCGCCGGTCTCTATCTCTCTTTCTTTCTGGTATGATTTTGGCAGAGGTTTTCCTTAAGACTTTCGTGCCATTCTCTGTGCCAAACACTCTATATTTATAGATAATGTTCACGCCAAGTTCCCCTTAGGCAAACAGGTACAACCGGAAGAGAGAACAAGCATAACTGCCTCTCTTTGCATCCTTTCGCCAAAACTGCCCAATTGCCAATTTTTGGGCGTGTGGGCTATTCCTAGACGGCCGAATGCATCAGTTTGGGTCCCCAGTCCATTGCCAAGACCCACGGATCCTGCCATGACCCATAAGCCCCTAATGGATCAGGCCACACCCAATCAGACCCAACAGCCGACCATGACCCGGCCAACACTGCCCGGATCACAACACTCCACTAAGCTGAGATGAGCTGACTGCCAGCTACCTCAGCTGGGTGAGCTAGTAATCCAACTCCAGTGATCTAGCTTACACTGTGTGAGCTACCTTCCAGCTCCATTTAGCTAGCCTGCACTGTGTGAGCTACCGTCCAGCTCCCCTTAGCTAGTGTGAGCTCCATCCGACCCTTGTCCAGCTTTTGTATTACTTGTCCAGCTTCCCTTAGCTGGTTTGAGCTTCATCCGACCCTTGTCAAGATTCTGTATTACTTGTCTAGATTCCCTTAGCTAGTTTGGGATTCTTCCTTCCCATTCTGGTTAAGTCTCAGCTATCTGTTACCCTTAACCCCTCTTACGGACCATGATACGCTTGTCTTTAGGCTTTATGACCTGACTGGTGCGTCCCCTCGCACCATGGTTCGTCCAGCAACCCTTTCTAGGATCGGGGACATGACATATACTCTGCTAGAACAACTAAAACACGCATGTCACATAGTTATTGGCATAATTCTCATTGATGATCCAGTATCACAAAGGGCATTGGGTATTTGTTGCCCTTGATAAAGCATGGAATTACAAACTTCTCAGGATCACTTTTCTTCTTCAGACAAGTCCTCTGTTTCATCTTTTCTCTGAGATGATTGACCATGATCTCTATATCATTGTTTGTAGCTCTTGTTTCCCTGGAGAACATCCACAATCTGTGAGTATAATAAGCTTCATCAAAAGGAGTATCTAAAGAAATTTTTAAAACTCTTTTAGTGAAGTTATCCATCTCTTTTTCATTTGGTTCTCTGCGTAGATGTTTGGGGATGTTTTGCTTCCTCTTGGAGTGTCCCTCATCTCTTCTATCAAGATCCATACTTTCAGATGTGTCAGTATACTGTTCTGAAACTATTCTGGTTGGGCGCACAATCAAATTCATAGTGATGCTTGGTAGTCGAACCGGCTTCCTCATCTGACGATCAATGCTCAGGTCGCACTATCGATTTGTATATCTCTTTGTCAGTCGACTGTCTCATGTAGGTGTCTGTCGACGTTAGTTGATTAACACGAAGCCACTTATGCCGTAGGATTCGCTATCGATCGATGCTCATAGCTTGGCGTCGATCGACACAAGTGCTAACTGCCAAATGACATCGAACGTTCCACAAAAAAATCGTCTTCTTGGAGCCTTTCTCTCTTAACTTCCTGCCAGAAATCATCATCAATCAATGCATTGACGTGGTGCTTCAGTCCAGCCTCATTTTTCTCCTTTATCAGGCTCTTATGTCTCCTAATTGGTTCACTTGTTTGCAGCACTTGATTTTCCAGTTTCTTCACATGGGTGTCGAGATTTTCGAACTTGGTGTTGAGGTTGAGATACAGCCTATTTATCTTTCCATTGAAATTCACGGTCATCTTCAGCTGTCTCTCTAAAACTCTGTCAACCATTGCTTCAATCTTGCTTTCTTGAGTCTCTAGAGGAAGATTCTGATAGTAAGAAGATCCATATGTTATGTTGTTGTCGAAGGGCTTTCACTGTGAACTCTGATTAAAGCTACTCATTTGACCATTCCCATAGAAGTTCCTGTTGAAACCTTGATTCCCTTGTCTCTAGAAACCATTCCCATCAATGTGATTCACATCCTCTTCTTCAACCTCTATAAACTGACTTGCTTCCTGAAGAATTTCTGAACAATATCCAGTTTTTCCTTGAGCTCTTCAATCTGATTCTTATTCATAACTGGAGTTGATCTCCTTCTTTCAAAGTCTATGTTTTTCGTGCTGCTGCTGGATGCTAGATTCTCAATCAACCTTGTAAATTCTTCAGGATTTCTAGTAATGAAATTTCCCTCACTAGCTGTGTCCAAAGCCATCTGGTACTATAGTCCAATACCTTTAAATAAAGTGCTGATAAGTTCCACTTTGTTGAACCCATGGTGTGATTTGAATCTCATCCAGGAGATTCTGAAAGACTCTGAGGGTTCCTGTGAAAAAGTAGAAATCTTGCTCCTGAGATCTTCTGCTCTTGTGTCATCAAAGAAGTTAAGAAAGAAAGCATTCTTGATGTCGTTCCAGGATGTTAGGGATCCTGGTTGCAACTGCTTAAGCCAATATGAAGCAAGTGAGTACTTGAAGAGATTACAAAATAGATAGTCCTTAGGGACTCCATTGGCTTTAATAGTAGTAACTAGATCCTCAAATTTCTCCAGGTGATCCATAGGGTGCTCATGTCGTAACCCATGGTAAGGTGTATGTGCTGCAAGTTCGAAGAAGGCATGCTTTATTTCAAACCATTCCTCTGAAGAGCTGGAGGTCGAATGGCGGATATGTTGGCGTAGAAATGGTCTTGATGGTTGTAGTTAACCAGTGTTCTCGGAGCAGCTTTGGCATTTGCTTCAGGTAGATCTGCTGCATCGTCTGCTTCTACTTCTGTATCAGGGATTATAGCCCCTTGATCTTCTATCTTTTGACATGTTGCATTACGCAAATGACCATCTTGGTCATGCAGGTTCCCGTTCTCATCCCTAGTCAGTATTAACGTCTCTACCATCTGAACTCGTCTGCTTCTATCGATCGATGTAGATAAGATGTTGGCGATCGTCGGTTTGTGATCAGTGTCGGTCAATTATCGATTTCTGATGTCGGTCGATGCTGCCATATAGAAGTGTCAGTCGACGCGGTGTTGTTCCGGTCGATCGATGCTTGTCGTCTTTCTTTGCGGATTGTACGTTTGAGTCATTTGGGGTCAGAGAATAGTAGTTCTTGTAATTTATTACTCATGGGGTGTCTTCGCATGGACCTGAAAAAACAAGGAAAAAGAAATTTTAGTAACTTGAATGTAATAACAAATGTAGACTAAATCCTAGAAACTAAATCTAATGGCGATCAATGCTCCCTGGCAACTGCGCCAAATTTAACAATGAGTGTTTTTATTGTTCTAGCAGGTTATAAATATCCTAAACAACTCACTATCAAATTAACCCTAATCTTTAACACACAAATAGTACTCTTGCCAAAAGAGATCAGGTGTAGTACTTAGGGATCGAATCCACTAAGAGCAATAATAGACAATAGATTTTTTATTTCTAAAGATTAAGCTAGGAGAATATATATATATATATATATATATATATATATATATATATGAAAAAATATTGGTTTGCAAACATTCAGTTAAGGAAATATTCCTTATCAAGAAATAGAGATGCAATATGAAAATATGCTAATAATGCAAATATGGTAATAATGCAAATATGGAAATATTGTAATAAACTAACTTGATACAAATGTAAATATACTATCTAGGGTTTCAAGCCTAATCGATTATAGTGGATAGGAAGCATATATATGTAAATATACTAGGACTCAAGTATTAACTGTTCTGACCCTTTTAACTCTAACTCTCTTATGCGAGCAAAAGGAAAGACTATCAAACTTATTAGACAAGCTCTCGCATGCGCCTAACAGCCTAGTTCAATGGAGTCTATTCTGGCACAGAACCTACTCTCATAGTTGTGCATGTCCTTTACTTTCGAGATCCTAGTTAGCTACTCTAGAATGCAAGCATTAAGCACAACTCAATTGATGAATATTAACTTAACTAGCAATCCTATTTTTGGGCTAATCCATGATTGCTATAATTCAACCCTAAATCTAGTTGATGACGACTCATACAGAATCAAAGAACGAATAATAGTATGAGTAGAATGCACATATAGAATATTGGGTTCCAATACAAATTTCTCTATGGAGTTATGAATCTTCTCCCCTAAAAACCTAAAACTATAAAATTTTGTGAGTTGTGTCAAGCCTTGACTACGCTTGTACTTGCACACTCTGCCTGCTCTCAACACATGAGCATAAATATAAAAACCCTAAAACCTAGGACAAAACTCGTCCGGGGCATTCTTCTCATTTTTTTTCTAAACTTGGGCTTTTTAATCGGCTGTCTTGCGAGATGGGCGTTGATCAATGGCAAGTGTGCAAAATTGATCGACCTTGGTCTTTCATCATCGGTCGACTCCAAGGATGTGTCGTTGGTCGATGACAGTCTTGTACTTCGACTACCCAAATTGTCAGTTACGGATTATTCTCCTCTAAATGCTCCAAAGCTCCAAGTATCTCCATTTATCTCCAAAACGTCCCAGAACCTATAAATACTCTAAAACATATCCTATAGACACATAATAGACCCTAAATAGAGCCTAGAACATCGTCTAAACTGGTAATAAATAGGCTATATCAGCAATATAAAAACGCAAATGAGAAAAACGTGATCCTCACTCGCAAACATTACGAGTAATCTGCGAGAAACACTCTCCATTTACATTTATGAGAAACCCTTCTTGTAAAACTTATTCGAAAAAATCCTTCGTATAGCCAGATCAAGTCATACAAAACAACTTTTGAAAATAAACAAAACAGGTTTTACGAAGAAGTGTTGTAGATTATTTTCATATAGCAAAAATGAAGTTGTATGATCCGACTTTAGACCACCAATCTAAACTTTATCTCTTTTCATTACAATCTAACAGATCTCTTCCTTTAGCCATGTGGCTCGCTGGCTCCTGACTTTCACTTCCCTCGGCTACATCCGAGCAGGAAATCATCCAGCAACTGACTCCGCACGGGTTTTTAATCAAGCCTCTTAGGCTTTTTTTCCTCAGAAAAAAAACGTGACAATTTCTATACGGCTATAGGAAACATTATACGAAACATTCATCGTATAACTGAAATCTAAAGTGCAAAATTGTTTTCTACAAACATCGGCCATTTAACACGGAAAATTCGGGCATACTTGGGCTATAAATCTTGACGAACGCTCTTTGGCCCTTGGCCAATTACGCCTTCCCATAGAATTCTGAACCAGAATTCGGCATCTCCTTCAAGGATAATTCTAAACTAACATAACCTTAATGTCAAAAAGAATGTACGAGAGAGAGAGAGAGAGAGAGAGAGAGAGAGAGAGAGAAAAAGAGAGAAAAAGAGAGAAAAAGAGAGAGAGAGAGAGAGAGAGAGAGAGAGAGAGAGAGAGAGAGAGAGGAAGAGTGGGAAAATCTTGTAGAGTATGTAATGTTCAGAGTATTCATAAAGCTCAATACTCGATATTTTATCCTCAAGTAATTTGATGTGGTCTCTGGGGTTTTCGAGAGAAATACCTGAAAAAGGTGCTGACCTAACCAAACATACCAGTTTGGGTGCAGCTAAAATTCATCCTCCTCAGCAACATCAATCGCATCAGGGAATACAGCCCCCTATGCAAAAATCAATTGTCATGCACTGTTGCGAGTACGACCTTCTTCGTCTCGTAAGACTCAATTCTTTTCAAAACCCAATATGAGTACTTCAACCTTCTCTGTCTTCCCCCAAGTAGTGTCGATCGACACTGGATGAGTGTTGTTTGATACTTGTGTCTTTACGTTGTTGATCACTCCTTGGAGGGTGTCGAGTGACACTGAACTCTTAGACTTATGGACAGTGCGTTCTAAATCCAGTAGCTTTATGAGTAAGAAAGTTATCTCCTCGTTTCTTCTGGTAGTCATATGCATGTACATGATAGCCACAAGGAAGAGAAAATAAGCATACTAAAAATAAGAACCTAGAAAAAATCCTACACCTAATCTAATGGTACATCATCAGAGTCCCCGCCAAATTTTATGTGCTCAAATTACCCTAGAGCAACTCTCTCAAGTAAGAGATCGATTGTATTACTTAGGGATCAAATCCAGAGACACGCGATATTTCATACTATAGACATTAGCTTCAAATTAAGCTAGGCTGAATAATAAAAAGCAATAAACAAGGAGTAAATAGAGAAGTTTGTAATATGAGTTATAAAAAAAAATGGGAAAAGGTGCTAGACTTAGGGTTTCATTCAGGTTATCATAACTCAAATATATAGATGCTAATGGTTTGATCCTCGAACTGGAATTCAATAGTAAGATATCCAGCTCTCGCTATGAGTCTAATTGATGTATATATCCTTATCCCAGCTCTCGCATGCGAATTAGGAAAGATTGTCGATCGATAATACAGAGTGTGTATCGATAATTCTTCATACAAGCATTAACACTCAAATCGATAAGTTCACTAGATTAAGTAAACCGGCTCTTTCATGCGCCTAACAGCCTAGCTCAGCATGATTCTATTCAGGTAATTGACCAGCTCTCGCATGCGCCTAACTATCCTATGATCAGGTTTCTAGTTGATTACTCTTGACACAAGCAATTAGAACAATTATGAGAAGAATACAATAAATCACCCTAGTAATTCTATATTTCAGAAGTTCGTTCAAAACCCTAGAAAATCCATAAATCTAATAGGTGATATACTCAGGCATGATAGATGAAGGCATAATCATATAAAGAATAGATATTATAGAAATCAATAGAAAAAAATGTTCTAAAAGGACTCTGAAGGAGTTCCTCTCTTCTCTCATAACCTAAAACCTACAGAAAAAAAGAAAGCTTAAAAAAATATATAAATAGGGTTTTGAGTTGGCTAGGGGTCTTCTGTAAATAAGGGAAACTTTGGAAAATTTCCAATTCGTGAAACTTCATTTGAATACACCGGTTTGCTGATATGTAGGAATGTCAATCGTCACCCTTCGTGCTCGCCAGTCAGACGAACCACTCTCCAAAAAATTGGGCATAACTTTTGATCCAGGATCCTGTTTGAACTCAAACAAATGGCATTGGAAAGGTAACGCAACGTTTTATCTTCTGTCAAAATATAATCTCAATCGCACCGGGTAGGCTCCCGTCCATAGCTAAATTTCTGACGCATCTGCACAGTTCTACACCTCAAATAGCTCCAGAATCTCCAAAGTTCTCCAAAACGTACATGAACCATGTATAACACAAAAACACCAAAATGGCTCCAAAAACATATATTAGCCTCCAAAAAAGGACTTATACCATGGCCTAAAAGTGGTAAAAACTATGGTATACCAGAGAGGCTCCGTTTTCTATTAATAGAGAGTATTACTTCATCAACGCCGTTGACGATATTGACCTCCAATAGAGTAAAAAAGTTCAAGGTTGCTCCTACCAAATTTTCAACAAAGAGATGACAGTAACCAGCATACCGTTCTGTATCTTTAAAACCACTTCGCCCATTGTAATGTAAAAACGGTTATTTGAGCCCGGGTCTATTTTATGGCGTATGCTGATAATTTGAATTTTTAATGGTTTCCTTTGCATTTTTTCTATGACTTTGTCCACTTCAGGAGCGAGATGGTGGCTCAATGGAATTGTGATTGCATTGTCTGGCTTGTGTTCGTGCTAAATCTAGTATCAAATGTTTGATATATTCTTATGGGATAGCTTTTTTGTCATCCGGTATCGATCCATGGTGGCTAATCATCTTGTTGACTCCTGTTGAGGTCATATGTCCTCCAAGGGTGGTGTTTCGTGGAGTCTGTGGCGACAAGGCCAAAATATTGTTGATGCTTTTTGTTGCTTCCTTGGGTTTGATTGGTTGGATCCAAACCTTGCAGAGATTTATATCTTGTTGTATAATGCTTACCTCCACGTTAAAGCAAGTAGAAGAACTGGTCGTAAATTTTTAGGTAACACAATTAGTAGGGCCTCCATATTGACGGTGGCGCCTGAGGCGGTTCCGCTTTTGGTGGAATGAATAGGAGCCCAAATGGGCCAAACTTCTGCGCTCTGAGCTGTTCGACAACTGAATTTCCTTCTGAATCGAGAAGCAGCGCCTGGTTAATGTGACAAACAAAATAAACACTATCGATTTCCGTAATCCGAGGAAAGCAAAGAATACCTTACTTCTCTTGAGGTCGGGATTCTCTGCGAAAGCCAGCGAAAAGTGACCAAATAAACGCAGAAAATATGGAAAGATACCAAAACAAATTTTGAAAAAGTAGATCTTTATTTCAAATTCTCATAAGAGCGTTGCGGTCATTACAACAGATTATAAAAGTTTTGACCGCAAGAGCAGTCGGCGAGTTTTCTAGTTCTAACCACCTAAACCTTAGAGATGTTAGTGTGTATGATTGTTTAAGTTTTCGAGACAGAACAACCATCTAGGAAGATATTATACGTTGAAATATAGTTCTTCGAGTGTTTGCAACGTCTCACGGCACTAAAGACTGGATTTTTCTTTCGAGTACAATTTTACGTTATGAGAAAGTGTTAGAGAAGTTTTTCGCATTTGACGTGAAAATCTCATTTGACCATGTGGGCAATGAATACTTTGGTTTGTCTGCGGAGGTTTGGCAGCTCAAGGTTATTTGTTTAGCGAATTAACCGAAATATTTTTCGTATAGAAGTTTTTCGTGTGCCAGATTTCTTGTGTGCGGGTTTAGAGATGTTTTTTCGGTGTCGCAAGTGTTTCGTTTTAACTTTACGGCGAGAAACGTTTTGTTTTTTTGTGGATATTTTGCAGCCAAAAATGTCGTTCCTATTTGGATGTTAAATTGTTTGATTTGTGATCGAGGAATTCGGACCAATTTCCGCGTAAATTTGTCCCTAGGAAGAAGCGTCTTGATTCACTGTGCTTTATGAAGGTTTTTCCGTCCGAGATTTACTTCATGTATTTTTAAGGATGTTTCTTATAGCTGTAGGAGCTTCGTTACGAGTATTTCCTTATATGACCTGTTTTATGGGTAAAATGTTGCTGGCTTAAAGTGAATTGTAAAACATTTAGAACTTGGTCGAGTGTTGAAAAGTTCAAAATTTCCGTTAACCATTTGGATTCTTGGACTGTGTCTTGTTAAAAAAAATTTCTTCTGATTTTCATTTTTTGGCTATACGACAATGATTTGCATAGTCATCACTAGGCGTTTTTGGACGAATCGTGGATTATCGTTTGGCCATTGAGTGATTGGATGGAGCGGTGGTCACTCAGATGTTTGGCTTGGGGTGAAGGTTGTGTTCTCGGGGAAGTTGTATGTCATGGATTAAACCATGCAAATTTCGTTTTAGCACTAAGGTCATGCTAGTTTAGAATTGTCTTTAAAGGGGATGCTGAATTTTGTTTCGGGCTTTTATGGGAAGGTGTAATCAGCCGAGGGCTAAAGATCTTTCGTTGAGATTGATAGGTCAAGTATTTTAGAGTTTTTCAGCGTTAAGGTGGCCAATGTGGTTGAAAACAATTTTACGCTTTGGGTTTGAGCCATACGATGAGTGTTCCATATAACGCTTCCTTTAGTCATATGAAGAAAAAAATTCGTAGACCCTTGTTTCCTTTAGGAAAGCCGTAACGAAAAGCTTTCGTATGAAAATTATTTTTGTTTTGTTCTGAGGAAAATGAAGCCTAAGAGGCTTCATACTGAATCCATTAGGAGTTACTCGTGGGACAATGGCATACTTGAATGTAAGTAAGGGGCCGAAGCTAATGAGCCATAAGGCTAAAAGAAGAGATCTGTTATATCGTAGTGCCAAGAGATAAAGTTTAGATTTGTTCTTGAAAGACAGATCATATAGCTTTGTTTGTAGCTATACGACAATTGTCTAAAACACTTCTTCGTAAAACTTATTATGTATATTTACGAAAGTTTCTTCGTATATCTAGATCATATTATACGAAGGATGTTTCCGGGTAAGTTTTACAAGAAGGGCTTCTCACAGATTACTCGTGATGTTTGCGAGCGAGCATTAGGTTTTCCTCATTTGCTTTTTCATATTTCTAAGTCATTTTGCATGATACCGATCTTCTTTTAAGGTAAACTATTTTTTTAAAGTGTCTTAATTATACAAAAGTAATGGGTGACCGGTTTTATGAATATAGTAAGTCAACGCTATGTATGGAGATGTCAAAGTAGTGATGTTTCCGCAGATCTTATGAGAAACATTTCCGCTTTGATTTCGATCTTTGGTGAAAGTTACTTTGAGTGACTTGTGGAGTTTTACCGAAGTTTATTTCGTTATGATCTACTTGCAAAATGTTTCATGAGTTTTTGAGAGGAATTCTCATGACATATTCATTTCTTGAGTGGAACGAATCGGTCAGCCAGTAATAGATCTAGTCCACGAGCGGGGAGAAAACGTTTCCTTTGTTGTGCTCGCTGCTACTTATGTTCTCGATTTTTCTGTCACAAATGTTTTTTGATGTTTTTCCTTGACTCACTAGGTACAACGAAACTGGGAGCAATGCTTTGATGTTTGAAGATTTCTCGTATAATTTTTTACTATTTGGTATGCCGCTAGCATTTAGACAAATCTTAGCTCGTTGTTTGCCTTTTGGACGATTTCGATGGGCCATTTCAATGCCTTATGTCGCAAGAGTTTTCTTTGTCGAAAGTATTTTTTTATGCCGAGACAAAAGGTTTTTGAAGTATGGGAGTATACAAGTATGGTATACGTACCTACTCCCTCCCTTTTTCCGAAAGTTCACACCTGAACGGATATTTTGAAGGGTTATGTACTTTTTTCTTTCAAGGATTGAGATGATCAATAGTATGGGTCGATTTAAAGACGACTTTGGGATTGTGATATTCAATTGTTTTAAGGTTGAGAACTTGGAATATGTCGGTTTTGAGAAAATTTCTAGGAACATATCAGTTTTAAAACGACGCTCGTGTCTCTAGTTTTTTCTTTCTGTAGGTAGAGAGCTGAGTATACTTGAATTTTTTGCGATCGTTTCTCAGTTTTGCAAGAGTTTAAATCGGTTTACAAGATATGTGTGAATAGTTAAGGAACAATAGATCGAGATGGGGAAATCACCTAAGACATAGTTTGCTAGAATGTCCACCTAGATTCTAAGTTCCCTAATGTTTACGGCAATCTCTAAAGCATTTTTATTTCTTAGTACTTTCCTACAAAAGTTCCAAGTCTGATTTCAAAAATTTCCAAGTCAAACATACCTTAGTTTTTTAGGAGATTAGGGTTTGTGTAACCCTCGTGTTCCGCAATCTGAACTGAATCAGTCCAAGGAAGGATTTAACTGGACTGATCAGACGATCCAGCTAGTGTTGAGTTGGTCGTCTGGATAATACTGGTCGGATTAGGACAATACTGTTGGGTCCGGACAGAACGGTTGAGTTTGTCGGACAAATCTGGTCGGATTTGGACATGGCAATTGGACTTGTCTTCCAAGATAAGTTAGTGTGAGTATGGACTAACTGATACACGTTTTAGTGGGAATAATTACTGAGCCAAACATGTACTGATAGGCCAAGAAAAATGGTGGGAATAGTTATCTGGCGGTTACCGGATCAGTTACTGAGCAGTTACCAAAACGGTTACTGGAGCAGTTACTAAGTTGCTTAACCGACCATGAGCAGTTATCATGGAAATGAACTGTGAAGCTATGATTCTGGAATGTGTTACAGCCCCAAATCTGGGTCGACCAGATTCTTTCTGAGGTTCTGTCCGGATAGACCTGGGGTGTGGTCTAATGATCGATATGGCTGATATCCTTCTTGTTAACCTGAAACGAATGGAGAATGAATTAGATGAAAATGATACTGATAATAAACAGAGAATAATAAAGGTGAAAGGATAGGAAGTATGAACAGAAAATGCAAATGATGCAGTTTTTATCGGTTTTATGATATTAAAAATAAAAACAAATGCAAAAGAGATGAAGGACAGATGGATATCACCAGATTAATGAGCCTTTAGCTCTGATACCAAAATTTTACAGCCCAGAATGGGGGTCGTCCAAATGGTTGATGGATGCTCAAATCGGATCAACCAAGAAATGATCGATTAGCCGATATGTCTAGAATCTACCTTGCAAACCTGAAACAAATGCAAACGAAATGATATGAGGTTTCTGATATTAATAAAACAGATAATAAGAATATGAAAAGAAGAGAAGGATTGTCGGATTGGTGGATATAAGTGCAGCTAGGCTTGCTGGATGTGTATCACTCTCAAGCTTTGCCAATGGATGGAATAGAAGCGATGGATAGTTGATGATTGACTCTCTCAATCCGTGGGCTTGATTGACTCTCTCAATCTGTGTTCCTCAAGGCTAATGAGTCCACTAACAACCTATAAGACCACGAATCAATACGACTAAAGCACTTCACACACTAGAATCCTAAAGAAAATGATTTTTATCCAAAGAACAACTTTGATAAAAACCGAAACAAACTTTTATAAAATTCTAATATCGAGGTGATTTACAATGAAACAAAGACTAGAGCTTTATAGGCTCGATAAAGGATTCGCTAAAAGTCTAAAAATGACATAAGGAAAGAATTAAATCGAAATAAAAGTGCTTGGAGCCAAAGGCTTTGATGGCTCCATGAAAACTAGCCGTTAGGCTGATTTGTTGCGTTTTGGTAAGGCTCATCTTGTATCTTGATATGATGGAGAAATATCCACGAAATAATAGCCTCGGGATGATGAATAAACTCTCCTTGGTGTTGGTATCTTTTGTTCCAAGAGAATATAGCCGCTGGTCTTCAAAGAGTTGTAAGGAAAACTCATTTAAGTCTCCTTGTGTGAATATGGCCGAAAAAAGAAAGTTGCTGGCCATGAAGATTCGCGTGTTCCTCTGCATGATGGTCCATATGAAGTCTTGTGGGATGTCTCCTGAAGGCCTTAGATCTTTTGGGAGGTGTCTTGGTCGCCTGATCTCGGTTTGGCAAGGATTAGACCCATTAATTCCCCAATCTTTCCTTAGTTGGCTCCAAATAACCGGTTTTGGTAATCTGGCTGTATCTTCAATTATACTTGGTCCTTTCCAACGATTTTGTCTTGTTAGATCCATAAACAATCCCTCTTGAAGTCCATAATTTAATTTGGCGCGGTCATCTCTTTGGCTGGGCTTATATTATCTTCTAAAAGCTGATATTCGTTGGCGGATGGGCTGGAGAACCTCTGTTTTGTAAAATCTATATCTCCTTGGCCCATGAAGATTTTCTGGTAATTCAAAGCCTCAGTGTGGCCTTTATGAGTGTAAGATCTGTGAGAATTGGTTTCACATTGAAAGTCCATCTGTCTCTTAAGATATGTTTCTTTTACTGAACCTCTGTCGTTGTAGTCTTCTGGAGAAATCGTCTCTATCGCCCTTGTACTTAAAACAAAAAGCTAAAATATCCTAGTTATATTATTAATTTCGTTTTGATTTATTTTTTATTCATAAAATGACTAAAATTAAGAAAATAACCTTAACCCTAATAATATAACAAGCATCGATCAGTTTTTTTTTCTAGTTTCTTTTTACTTCTCTCTTCCTCCGCCTTTTACTTCCTTCTTCTCTGCAAATTTGTTCATCTCTTTCTTTCTCTTTATCTTTTCTTTCTTCCTTTTATATTTCTCTGTGACAACGAAAATTAAGATGGTGGAGAAGATGATAGAGAAGACAATTTTATTTTACTAGTTATTTGGATTTACGATTTTGGATCCAAAATTATATCTACGATTTTGGATCTACAGTTTTTGTATATTCTGGATTTTTCGAGTTATAGATCTTAAGGCATGACGAAACAGAGACAAAGTTGATGAAGAATTTAGGTTTTTCTGGGTTTTTTTAGATTTAGAATTCTTCTTTTTTTTCTTCAGTTTTAAGATTTTCTGGGTTTTCAGGCGTGTTTCTTATTCTATTGAAGTCATGTATCTATGATATTTGTATCTGATTATGTATGTATGTTTTTTTATTTTCAGATCTGAAATCAGTAGAACTCATATAATTAGGTAGAACTGCATCAGTACAACTAAGTATAACTCGTATAATTAGGTAGAACTGCATCTGTACATCTATATAAGTATTACTAGTATAACAACTACGTAAGTATTACTAGTATAACTCAGTACAACGACGTAAGTATTACTAGCATGAAACCAATAGAACTCGGTACAACTACATAAGTATTACTAGTATAACAACTACGTAAGTATTACTAGTATAACTCAGTACAACTACATAAGTATTACTAGCATGAAACCAGTAGAATTCGGTACAACTACCTTATTATAACTAGTAGAACTTGGTACAACTACCTCAGTAGAACTAGCATATCAATATACGTCGTAATTAAAATTTTGAAACTAAAAAATGAAAATTTTAAATTTAATAATTTAAAAATTTTGAAATATGAAAATTTTGAAATTTCATTTTTAAAAAAAAAATATAAAATCTTAATTCAAAAATAAACAAGGGAAAAGTCGGGTTTCCATATTTTCATTAATGATGAAGGGTATTAAAATTAGTGAAGGATATAGTGGATTTTTTTTCTTCTATAAGAATAAATGAGATGATGACTCGGATGTGGCCGGTTTGGAAGGTTTGGTTGACCTCTGGTCTAGTCATGGATTTGATGGCCGTAACAGAATGGTAGATTAGTAACTGATACTAGTCGGTTCAGAGCAATTATGGAGCAGTTATAAAACTGCTTAACTGGTGGAGTCGGTTACTGGATGGGATAACCGACCATGGGCAGTTTTGGATTTCTTCTGGACAGTTAATAAACTGTCACTTGGCAGTTTGGCAGAGGGAAGTAAAACACGCTGTGGGCGGTTACTGACCTATTATGGGTGCCAGGAAGTTATGGGCGGTTAAGGCCATGGAGTAAACGCCCAAACTCGCTTTTAATAAGAATTTCATGGACAAAAGGGGACTTATCTTCCCTTTTCTGATTTTAGACAGAAAAGAGAAGGGAAAAACAGAGAATCGAGAGAGAAAGGGCAGAACTGATCGGAAGAACAAATCAGAGTTCAAGGTGGAACAACCGCGACTCAGCCTTTTGTTTCCGGTTCTGTCTGCCTAATCTGTGGGCGATTTCAGCACTGATCGTATCTGAAGACTCGTGGAGGATGTGGTTACTGTCAGTGGTGTTCTAGGGCAGATCAGATAGGTGTATCAGCCTAGTCTGTGCCCAGTATGGGTGGCAAGACCACCAAGAGTGATGCGGATGAGATGTTATTTAGTGATGTGATTCATGGGGGTTACAACTGAATTGAAGGAACACGGATCATGGAGTCTGGGTTTTGATTGGGTCTGGTTCCATTTTGGTTGTTAGCCAGATGTAAGGAAAGTCATCGAGATCAATGAGCTGATCGAATGGACTGAAGGCATGGCCGATATGAGTAACTTAAGACTAAGCGGGTGGGTTACTTTCTGTTGGATGGTTGGATCACTTGTTCTGCTCGAAAAGGATGAGGATGGGTCCTTGTAGATAGACTGTGAAAGGGGCAGAGAATGATTGTGAGATCCTTGGCGGGACACATGATGATAGCCGTTTTGTCTCAGGCGGTTATGTCTCATGATCTGATAGTCGAATTTATCAAGAAGAACTGAGAAGGCAAGGGCTGAAACTGAAGATCGAGAAGGATCGACATATCAAGCCTGGTGAGTTATCTATGTGTACTGGTGCTCATGTTCTGATCAGAAGCGGACGAACCGTGAGAAGATTGATGGAGTGAGTACAATTTTGCGTGTGTAACTGAGGGGCTTCGAATGGAAGGCCTCATGGAGCAACGGTCTGGTCTATGTCCTGTTGGGATATACTCTGAAGATTTAAGGAGCTACTGGTTAAGCCGAGGAAGACTAATCCAAGTCTTCTTTCCTGGTTCACGATCAGAGTAAACTGTTTAAGTATAATGGGATCGGCATAGGGATGGCTACTGGCCATACTGGATGGTCTGATGGGATGATTGGCCAAGTGTAGATGTTCTGGTGACTTGGAGGAGTCATGTTCTGTCTTGAGCGCTGTAAGACCAAGAGGATACTGACTGATCTTGTGATTATTAGTGTCTGACTCTGAAGTGTTAGTGTGGTTTAGCATTCCGACTGGTACTGGATGTCTCTAATTGGAACTGAGCCTTCTCTTCTTGCTACTTGGTCATGTGGGGATGGTTGGTTCAGTGACTAAGGAACAAGGGGATTCGGTTAAGTGTCTGAACGAGCTATATGACTGGATAAGGATTAATGGTTATCTGGCTGGATAAAGAAGAATGGGACAGCATGAAGATAAGCAAGGATGGACAAGCAGCCAGTCACGCACCAAGGCAGTAAGGTACACGTTTAGTTGATGTATGTCTTAGTGTTTTGCTAGGATGCTGGATTAGACCAAGAGAACATTGTGTACTGAATTGAACCCCATAGGGGAAAACTGGATAAAAATCCTAAGTATAGGGAAAAAACATTAAAGGACCATGTTTGGTCGAGGAAGGACCCACGGACGTACCAGCGGTAAGGAAATCCGGAAGGGGTTTGGTATCAGAGCGATTACGGTTCTAAGACAAGGTCTTAAGCAAGATTCAAGTTGTCTAGACCGAATAGACGGGAATAATGCTACGGGAGAAACATTGAAGAACTGATTGAAAAACTTGATCTGTGGAATGATCTAAGTCGGAGTTACACTTGTATGGGCGAGTTGTAACTTACACGTCTACCTGGAATGGAAACTGGAGTAAAGGTCGTTTGGAGAATGATTGGATTGCTACTAGAGAGGTGCTGGAATCATCAAGTGAATTATTCAAAAATTTAACTAAGTCAAGGAACGACTTAGAGATTCATAAAAATCAATGGATCCGAATTCTGAAGTGAAGAAACGGGAAGGAATGACTAATGCTGTAACTGGTACACTAAATTGAATACAAATAAATGGAATGATATGAATGGAATACAGCAAAAAATGGAATATATTCCATTCCAATCATTCATGGAAAAAATTGTAGAGGAATGTTTAAGAATGTTTTTCTTTGTAAATTTTTAGAATGTTTGTGGAATTGATGGAATGAGTGTTCCATTCCATTCATGTTAAATGGTGAACAAATTTTGGAATTAATGGAATAAGTCATTCCACTGCATTTCATTCCAAAAATCAACAATCCAGTTGCAGCCTAAGAGTTTTCTGAAGCTTAAGGAAAGATAAGCGTACTGAAGTCATGATGAATCAAGTGGTTTGAGAAAACCAAAGTTGATTTGTAAATATCTAAGTAAGACAATGGACTGTCAAGGACCAAGGAGGTCGGATGTGGAGACAAGGATCTGATTATGCTGGAACTGGAATGGAGAAAACTTTCATAAGTGAAACTGGTGTTTACCTAAGGAAGTGATACTTTGGTGAACAAGTGTTCAAGGGAAAAGAGCCGAACGGATGAACATGAGTTGCATGTTCTGGAACTGAATAGGACAGGTGGCCCGGGAACTGATATGAATGTCTCAACAAAGGATGTTAAAACTCTGCGTGTACTGGTTAAAGCAATGGACAGATTGCTGATAGATAATCTCGTCGTACCAAAGGATAGGGAAACTGAGATGGACAGGTCATCCAAGGAAAAGACTAAGAATAAATGACTAAGGCATTGGTGCCGGAAATTGGAGTTAGAGAGAACTCACATTCGTGAATATGGTATTGTGGAAAATGCTTAGACGGACTCTAAGATTTTCAAGTTGTGGACATGCTGGTTCGAGAACTGGAACTGAAAGTTCAATGAATGGATTTAGAAAATCTGAGTAAGACTTACATGTTAGCAAGTGGCGATTGTAAGCAAGTCTGGTTATTGAGAACTGGACAAAGGAATTGTCAAGGGGACTTAGCTCAATTGTCGTTGTAGACTTGTACGGTTCGAGAGTTGAGGTTATCTGAAAAAGAAATTGGAATTCAGGTGTAATTTCCAAATACTGGTTGGGTGACCAAGAAACTACTTGGAGGTACCAGATGCTTTAGACGATGGGTTCTAGTCGAAGCGACTATGTTAGTCTTGATGATCGATTCCTTTCATGCGAGAGTCTAGACCAGTGTAGGTGCTTATTGCGTAGATGTTACTAAGACTTAGCCGGATCAAAAGGTGGTGTGCTCGATGACTTGAAATGATTATACTGGACGAGGTACTAAGAGGTTGTTAGACATAGCGGCTTTTGGAACCAAGTGGGTTTGCAAAGCGTTCATGTTACTGTGGATGTATGACCTTGGGAACCAGGTGGGTTTGCCAAGGCATATACTGACGTCTGTCTGTTCCGGCGTCTGTGGAAATCGAGGGTTTCCAAGACGTATGTATTACTGTCATCGCGTATTCTGTTCTGGCGACTGTGGGAACCGGAGAGTTCGCCAATATGTATCTGTTATCGCGTCAATGGGAGCTAGTGTAGTTTGCCATCGCGTGTCTGTACTGGTGTCTCCAAAAATCATGTCTGATGTCTATGGGAAATCGTACATCCCAAGGCATAAAAATGTACTGTTACTGGAACTCAATGAGTTCGCTACTGTGGGTTTTCTGATCGCGATGAAAGCGTGGGTGGAAAATACTGGAGAGTTTTTCATCACGTGTATGTTGGACGTCTATCTGTTATGAATGTTCTGGTGTCATTGGAAACCGTAGAGCTTTCCAAGACATGACTAGGACTGAGTATATGGAGACTAGTTGAGTTCGCCATTACGGTTGTGTGAACTGAGAAGAACTGAGAGTCCGTAAAGAAAACTGTGTAAGGATCAAGTGTAGGATCCAGTAAAGAATGCATGTATGGATCAAGAGTGTGATCCGGGAAAGGAAAATTCTGTAAGGATGTAGAGTGCTCCGTATGTGTCAAGGAAGATCAGAAATTTTGTAATGATCATAGGTGATTGAAAAGCTGGTTAGGATCAGGAGGAGATCCGTGGAAACAACCTTAGGGATCAAGGTAAGAAATTTATGAGCTCTAGAAATGATCAAGTGTCCTAGCATTCGGAACAGGTCCATGCTAAGGAAAGATGAGAATATGCAAATCAAATAGCATAGTCGGCGAATGGACTAAGACTGGTTTGAACTGAATCCTGAAAGGACGAAGGAAAAGTCAAAAGAGTGGTTGTGATCAGTAAGGAAAGAAGACTGGAAAAACTTAACTAAGGTAGTGAATTAAAACTTTGGAAATTGAGGTAACCGGTCAACACTGTTGGGAGTCAAGTTCTCTCACCAAAGTGTATGTCCGATCACCAATAAATTGCTCATAAATAATAACTACTATGCTTAATGAGTTACTGGACTGAACTGAGTCTGTGAGACTAAATAAGTGGTAAAGAGACCGGATCGAGAAAAATCGAAAACCGAGATCGAATCCAAGTGTGATTGCGATCAAGTGTTCATTAGCACAAAAGTCTGAAAACGACAATGGTTGATTGGCCGGAGGTCTGTGAACTGAGGTAAGGCAACTGAGTGCTGGAAGTATGGAATGATCTGAAGAGATAGAACAAGGTTCTATTGACAGCTGAATTCGAGGACGAATTCAATCCAAGTGGGGGAGACTTGTAACACCCGTGTTATGCAATCTGAATTGGATCAGTCCAAGGATGAGTTTAGCTGGACTGATCAGACGATCCAGCTAGTGTTAAGTTGGTCGTCTGGATAGTACAGGACGGATTAGGACAATATTGTTGGGTCCGGACAGAACAGTTGAGTTTGTCGGACAAAGCTGGTCAGATTCGGACAAGGCGTTTGGACTTGTCATCCGAGATCAGTTAGTGTGAGTATTGACTAACTGATACACGTTTTGGAATTACTGAGCCAAACGTGTACTGATAGGCCAAGGAAATGGTGGGAACAGTTATTTGGAGGTTACCGGATCAGTTACTGAGCAGTTACCAAAACGGTTACTGGAGTAGTTACTAAGTTGCTTAACCAACCATGAGCACTTATCATGACAATGAACTGTCAAGCTATGGTTTTGAAATGGGAGATGAGTAACTGATACTAGTCGGTTCAGAGAAATTAAGGGGGCAGTTATGGAGCATTTATAAAACTGCTTAATTGGTGGAGTCGGTTACTGGATGGGATAACTGACCATGGGCAGTTCTGGATCGGTTCTCGACAATTAATAAACTGTCACTTGGCAGTTTGGCCGAGAGAAGTAAAACCGCTGTGGGCGGTTACTGACCTATTATGGGTGCCAGCCAGTTATGGAAAATAGTTATGGGCGGTTAAGGCCATGGAGTAACCGCCCAAACTCCCTTTTAATAAGGATTTCGTGGACAGAAGGGGACTTATCTTCCCTTGCCCGATTATGGACAGAAATGAGAAGGAAAAATCAGAGAATTGAGAGAGAAAGGGCAGAAATGATTGGAAGAACAAATAGGATTTCAAGGTGGAATTACCGCGACTCAGCCTTGTGTTTCCGGTTCTGTCTGCTTGTTCCGTGTACGATTTCAGCACTGATCATATCTGAAGACCTGTGGAGGATGCGGTTACTGTCAGTGGTGCTCTAGGGCGGATCAGATAGGTGTATCAGCCTAGTTTGTGGCCAGTACGGGTGGTAAGACAACAAAGAGTGATGCGGATGAGATGTTCCTTAGTGCTGCGATTCATGGCGGTTACAACCGAATGGAAGGAACGCGGATCATGGAGTCTGGGTTTCGACTGGGTCTGGTTCGATTTGGGTTGTTATCCGGATGTAAGGAAATTCATCGAGATCAATGAACTGATCGGATGGACTGAAGGCATGGCCGATATGAGTAACTTAAGACTAAGCCGATGGGTTACTTTATGTTGGATGGTTGGATCATCCGTTTCGAAAAGGATGAGCGTGGTTCCTTGTAGATAGACTGCGAAAGGGGCAGAGAATGATTGAGAGATCATTGCTGGGACACATGAAGATAGCCGTTCTGTCTGAGGCAGTTATGTCTCATGATCTGATAGTCGAATTTATCAAGAAGAACTGAGAAGGCAAGGGTTGAAACTGAAGATTGAGTAGGATCGACATATCAAACCTGGTGAGTTATCTACGTGTACTGTTGCTCATGTTCTGATTAGAATCGGATGAACCGTGAGAAGATTGATGGAGTGAGTACGATTCTGTGTTTGCAACTGAGGGGCTTTGGATGGAAGGCCTCATGGAGAAACGGTCTGGTCTATGTCATGTTGGGATATACTCTGAAGAGTTGAGGAGCTATTTTGTTAAGCCGAGGAAGACTAGTCCGAGTCTTCTTTCCTGGTTCACGATCATAGTAAACTGTTTAAGTATAATGGGATCAGCATAGGGATGGCTACTGGCCGTACTGGATGGTCTTATGGGCTGATTGTCGAGTGTAGATGTTCTGGTGACTTGGAGGAGTCATATTCTGTCTTGAGGGCTGTAAGGCCGAGTGGATACTGACTGATCTTGTGATGATTAGTGTCTGACTGTGGAGTGTTAGTGTGGTTAGCATTCCGACTGGTAATGGATGGCTCTAATTGGAACTGAGCCTTCTCTTCTTCCTACTTGGTTATGTGGGGATGGTTGGTTGAGTGACTAAGGAACATGGGTATACGGTTAAGTGTTTGAACGAGCTATATGACTGGATAAGAATTAATGGTTAGCTGGCTGGATAAAGAAGGATGGGACAGCATGAAGATAAGCAAGGATGGACAAGCAGCCAGTCACGCACCAAGGCAGTAAGGTACACGTTTAGTTGCTCTATGTCTTAGTGTTTTGCTAGGATGCTGGATTAGACCTAGAGAACACTGTGTACTGAACTGAACTACGTAGGAGAAAACTGGATAAAATCCTAAGTATAGGGAAAAATCTGTAAACGGCCATGTTTTTGTCGTGGAAGGCGACCCACAGACGTACCAGCGGTAAGGAAATCCGGGAGGGGGTCTAACAGTTTGGCTCTTCTCTGTTTTTCTTTCTCGTTTACCCTTCTTCTCCTTGGTCTGTCCACCCCTTATGGATAATAAGAATATTGATAATTCCTGGATTTCTCTACTTTCCTGGCCACATTAAGGATGAAGCTTGTCTTGTGGTTTTGGCTCGTCGATCCATATATTTCGAGTTCAAGAGTGGAGCATACCAAGAGAGAAAGAATAAATAGAGGTTTTGGACATTAATGGATTTCTCTCTTTCCTTTTTGTGTGATATCTTGCATCATCTACATATTATGTTAACCCTTCGAATATCTTAACTCCAGCCCTAAACTAGTATGTTATACACTTAGCATTGTCCTCCTGGATGACACATGTGGTAAGAATCTCATGTAACTCTTAATTGAATGTAAAGAGTTTTTGTATAGAAAGTGAAGCTTCGTAGGATCGCAATCATAAGTGTGGAGTGGGGTTGAGAAGATGTTAGATGGCTTTCGGTAAGAATTTGTTTCTCAAGTTTTTGTCTGTTGTGGTCGTGATTTGTGGTAAATAATATGACTTCTGAACATTTCAGAGTTTTTGCGTTTTCAAACCTCTCTTTCGCGTTTAGATTTGAGTTTTGTTTGAGAACAAACAAAAGTCTAAGTCTCCAGGAGTTAATATGTCATATTTTGAAGCATTCTAACAGTTTCCTTTTAAATAATATTTTTGAGTTCTTATCTACTATTTTGGTCTTTGTTGGGTCATTACAAGTCCAAAAGAGATTTTGGATTAAGATTGGAGCTTTGGAAGCAAACATGATCAAAACTGAGAAAAAGGTCAGAGTTCATGCTAGGAGCATGCGCTCTAAAAGGATCAGTCAGGGTCATAATACAGTAAGTGGTCCTGTAGAGAAGTACGATGCAGAAATTTCCAGTTTGCTTAATTTCGTCTTAATCTTCGCCTTAAAATTATGCAGCAGCTTACATACCCTTTTTCATGAATTTTACTCATCGTTTTGGCAGAGACCTCATACTATATTTTTCTTTCATTCTTTTGGTTTTGGATGATTTGTAAGTTTGGAGAGAAGAATCTCTACATCTCTTGAAAAGATTTCTAAGCTTCTTTGAATTTATGTTATATTGAGCATGATTTATAATTCCTATTACTCTGATTTCTTCTGTCATGTTTGAGTAGTCATCTCGCTAGATTTAAAGATTTCACATAATTCATGTAACATTGAGCTGAATATACATAGGAGTTTATCAATTGATATTGTTTTCTTAATATTTATCTTAATGCCTAGATTGAATTGATAAGTAGTTTCTGATATTAGGTTTAGTCTATTCATAAAAAGTATAATAAATTGCTTGAAAGAACTTTGGTGAACGATTTTTCCTAAAGCAGTGAGAGATGGTGTTCAGGCAAATTATGAACAAATCAAAGCCTCTCAGTAGTGCTTGTCTAGACTCTATCTACACATGGCAGTTTAGAACTCTAGGTTATTAATCAAACTCACCGGTGCCAAGATAGTAAATTTCTTCTAACTGATGTTTGAGTTCGAAACTTGCTTGTTAGTCGTTCCCTGAAAAATTGTTTAGTTCTTGATCTTTGAGTTCCTGCAAATAACCATCAGCCTAACACTTGTTTTAATTGCTTTATAACCGGTTTTTTCTGATATATTTTGTTAAATATAAAGCAACTAACCAACCCACTTTTCCTTAGCTTTATTTCATTAAGAACAATTGTGGTGTAAGTTCACAATATCTAGACGGATATCCGAAGCCCGGGTATCTGGAAGGCACGAATCCGGATCCGGATACTAAATCACGGATTTGATAGATCCGGATCAGATATCCTAAAATACTCTGGATATCCGATATGCATTCCACCTCTACTGTCCAGAGCCACCACTGCGCGCAAGTTTTGGGATACGCTTGCCTCTACATATGCAAAGTCAAGCAGAGCACACAACAAGAAGTTTAGGGAACAGCTGAAGGAATGGAAGAAGGACACATAATCGATCGATGAGTTCTTTCAAGGACTTACGACACGATTTGATCAGTTAACGATTCTCGAAAAACTTCTTGAGCATGAATATCAAGTTGAATACATTCTTGAAGGACTGCCAGAGGATTACAAACCGATCGCTGATCACATTGAAAACAAAGACACGACGCCATTGTTGACAGAGATCCATGAATGCCTCGTGAACTATGAAGCGAAACTTCAGGCAAACAAATCTGTGACTTCGCTTCCTGCCTTTGCAATGTTACTGCATATCGTGGAACCAACAACAATGGAGGTCAGCATAACAACTATAACAACCAGCCCAACTACAACAGAACAGAAGAAACAACAATCGCCCCAACAATTGGGAACAACAATATGGCAACAAGCAAGAGACGTTCACATCTCATCCTTATCTTGGATGCTGCCAAATCTGTGGCACACATGGTCATAGTGCGAGAAGGTGCCCACAGTTCCACTCCTCCAACCGCAAAACCAACATGATGTCAAAACATCACAATCCATTCACTTCTTGGCAACCAAGAGCAAACATCGCCGTTGGACCATAGTACAGCAGCACCAACTGGCTCTTCGATAGCGGTGCAATGCATCACATCACCAGTGATCTAGCGAAATTGTCTCCCACCAGCCCTACACTGGAACCGATGAGGTCCTCATACGCGATGGCTCTTGGCGTGCCATCTCACATACGGGTTCAACTTTACTAAACTCATATCCCCTTCCTTTATCTTTAACCGAAGTTTTATATGTTTCCAATATCCATAAAAACCTCATATCTGTTCATCGCCTATGCAACTCTAAACATGTTTCTATTGAATTTTTTTCCTGCACATTTCAGGTGAAGGATCTCAGCACAGGGGACCCGTTACTCCCAGGACGGACTAAAACGAGCTTTACGAATGGAATGTCTTAACAAACACTATCTCATCCTTCTTTGCTTCATCAACACCTAAAACCAGTTTTATTTCTTGGCATGCCCGATTGGGGTATCCAAATGTTTCAGTTTTGAACTCTGTTGTTTCTCAATTTCATTTACCATTTCTAGTTTTTCTTCAAAACCTTTGTCTTGCACTCATTTCTTAATCAATAAAAGCCACCAATTGCCTTTCTCAAAATTCACTCTCACCTCAAATTGACCCTTACAAATAATATGCAGCGTTGTGTGCAAGATAACCAAAAATAATCAAAAATACTATCTTGTCCTCATAGACTATTTCACCCGATACACTTGGCTATACCCACTAAAAAGAAAATCACAAGTTTGAGAGAGATTCATTGCGCATAAGGCGCTTGTGGAGAAGCAGTTCGAGACGCAAATAACAACACTCTACTCTGATAATGGGGGGAAAAACACATCTCTCTACAACCATCCCTGAATGAGCAAGGTATCTCTCCTCTGACAATGCCACCACACACCCCAAAACGTAATGGGTTATCAAAGAGGAAGCATCGATATATTGTCAAAACTGGAATGACATTCCTCTCACAATCGGCAGTTATTAAAACATATTGTCCATTCGCTTTTTCAGCTGCCGTATATGACAGACTCCCAGCGCCTGTCCTTGCAATGGAGACACCTTACCAAAAAATCTTCAAGCGATCCCCAAATTACAACAACCTCAGAATATTTGGCTGCTTATGTTTCCCTTGGTTACGTCCTTACAATTCACACAAGCTGGAGGATAAGTCCAAGCAGTGTGTTTTCCTTGGATACTTCCTTACGCAAAGCTGTTATCTCTGCCTAGATGTTACAACACAGAGAATGTATTACTCGAGACATGTCCAGTTCGATGAAAGTCAATTCCCATTCCGAAACCAACAACTCCAAACTCTACTGCAAAAACAATCAGAACCAGAATATCATTGGATGCCACCAATAATTGTTGTTCCTCGTAAATCTCCGTCTCCATCACACCCTGCATCCACGCCGCCCCTGAGCTCAGTCCTTTTCGTGTCGTCACCTCCGGTGATGGTAGCAGCAACAACGCTGGAAAGTTCTCAGAACAATACACAGCCAAATACAATTCCAGGTTCTATCTCTCTTAACTCAAACTCTATATCAGCTCAGCGTAACCTTACTGTTCCCCACCAATCAATACCTCCGCCTGATACACAACATGCAAATACAAACAACACATCAACCAAGAAGGAAACCACCAAAGCAACTCATCTACACTTCCAAACCAAAACCAGACACAACAACTAGATCCACCTAAGCAGAGAATGCGCACTTGATCCCAAAACAATATCACAAAACCAACAAAAACTTTTCTTTACCTGTCCAGGCTAATATCAAACACAAACCAGAGCCAACCACCATAAACCAAGCCATGCGAGATGAACTCTGGATATAAGCCTGCTCCGAAGAACTCAATGCTCAAATACAAAACCAGACTTGGGATCTAGTTTCTCCTTCTCTGAATTAAAACATTGTGGGTTGTAGATGGATTTTTACTAATAAAATGTTGCCTTATGGTCATCTTGGCAGGAGAAAATCGAGACTGGTAGCTCGTGGATACAACCAGAAATATGGCACTAATTGTTCAGAAATATTTAGTCATGTAATAAAAGCTACAACAGTCAGAAAAGTACTTGGAGTTGCGGAAAGTAAAGGCTGGAAGTTTGATAGGGCCTGATATTCACCACTATTGTGCCATGATATCAGCTATATTTAGAGACTATTATATTTTTTTAGAGTATGTTTTAAGGTATTTTCAGGTTCGGGTACGTTCTGGAGAACTTTGGTGATTATGGAGCTTTTAGAGATGCACAACTGCGCAGATGCGTCCGAAGTTTATCTATAGATGGAAATCTTCCCACAGTGAGACTGAGCTGATATTTAGACACAAGATATAGCTTTATGTTATCTTTCCAATTCCATCGGTTTGAGGTCCATCTGACGGTTAGATCTAAAGTTACGATCGATTTACTGAAGACTGGTTTGTCTGCCTCGCGAGAGGAAGCTGTCGAGAAGATGAATGAGTGTCGATCGATGGCACAGCCTTGGTTTCGATCGATGGTGATACCAGAAGACAAGCCCGACTTGTTTTATGACCGACTTAAACCTAGAAGCGATCACTAATTACCAAAATACCCTTGCATGACTTTAAACCCTATTTATGTGTGTCCATGCCATTGTTTAGGCAAGACAACAACCAAGCTTTTTTTATTTCATTGTTCTAAGGTAAGGAGGGAAGGGAGGAACTCCTTCAGAGTCCTCTTGAAACTCCTCTGGTTTTATATTATTGATGTTATGTTCATCTATGATTTCTGTGACAAATATCATGTCTAAGTAGATCTCTTGTTAGGTTTAGGGTTTATTAATGGTATTGATGGATAAGCCAAACAATAGAATTTCTAGGGTGATTATTAGATCTATCCATAGAATTTTTTTTATTGCTTGTGTTCTAGAGTAGCTAACTAGAACCTGATCATAGGATAGTTAGGCGCAAGCGAGAGCATGGTCTACTACCAAAACTAATCATGTTGAGCTAGGTTGCTAGAAACAAACGAGAGTTGATTTAGTTAATTTAGTGAAATTATTGAATTAGGTCATAAAAATTGACTAAAGAGACCATCGATCGACGCAGGATCATTGTCATCGATCGATGGTCGTTCTGTGTCAACAAGTGAGAGCTGAGACATTGGACTTAGTCAATAAATTAGACTCGCAGCGAGAGCTGGTCGTCTTTTGCATTAGATATCGAGTTCTATGAATAATACCCTTAGCTTCTATCCTCTATAAACCACTTTCCTGAAACCCTAGATCTAGCTATTTATTATTATTATTACTTACCAATCAATCAATTATGTGCTATAGTTTATTTATTGCTTATTAATCATTTTTCCTAGCTAAATCGCGATCGTATTGATTTTATTGTGTGCTCACACTCCCTGTGGATTCGATCTCTAAATACTACAATTTAACCTCTCTTGGCAAGAGTAGTTTGTAGGGTTAATTTGATAGATTTTGCATAGAAATACATAAAAACCCTCCTGTCAAATTTGGCGTCGTTACCGGGAAGCTAGGATTCACCATTAGACTCAATTTGTTTGATTTAGTCTATGTATTTTTCTATATTAGTTTACTTACATAAAAAAAATTATTGTGTTTCAGGTATTAGTACCAAGAAGCAATGAGGAGAGGATTTTTGGGTTCATCAAAAAAGGAACCTGCTGATTCGCGCACGATCCATAAGTCTACGAGGGCAGTCGACACCCTCCAAGTAGTGACCGCTAGCAAAGAAAGGCTAGCATCGATCGACACCAATACTTCACCGTCGACCAATACTAACATCACGACATCGATCGACGCTCACACTTTGCCGTCGATCGATACTACTTGCAAGAAAACAGAGAATGTTGAAGTGCTCAGAAATGAAGATGATGAGAATGGGATCTTGCGAGACGAAGAAGGTTGACCTCGCAGCAGTGCAGGACAATTGATTAATGCACAGGGTGATGTGATCCCTGATGTCATTGCTGTTGCTGAGATAAATGACTTCACGCTGAGCTGTGAATGGTACGATTGGGCAGCTCATAACTCTTTTCAGGGTTTGCCTCATGAAGATCCGAAGGAACACATCGAAGAACTTGTGGATCTAGTCTCAAGGAGCGAGCAAAATGAAATATCTGAATACCACATGCTATGCAAGATCTTCCCCTATTCTATCTCTGGTAATGCATTTAGTTTGTTTAGTCGACTGGAACCACGATCTCTGACTCGCTAGGATGATATTGGAAGAGCTTTCCTTTATGAATTTCTCGATGAAGCTGCCGCATCTCGACAAAAACAGAGTAACGAGAAGTGGGAAAAGATGCTTGAAATTTGGCAAATAAAGGAAGAAGAAGAGATTCCACGACAGATTCTCGAGTATGTAGCAATGGATATTTTGTATCGTGGAGGAGAAGAAGCTGATATTATCGATCCGACCTCGGCGTCGATTGACACTAAGATCTCAGCGTCGATCGACCTTAAGACCTCAGAATCTGGCACCGATGTATCAAGTTGTTATTATACTCCATATGTAGAAAGAAAAATCACCATCGGGGATTTCTTGGAGCCAAAGGATAAAGAATAATTTGGGGATTTGGATTCGAGTAGGAAAGTCACTATGGAGCTAGAAGAATGGTTTGAAGATATGCATCAGAACTCGGAGCAGAAGCTTGATGACGATCAGCACACTTCGAGAATAGATCTGGAAACTTCCCCAGAAACTAGCATCGATCTGCACCCACCCGACTGCATCGATCGACAAACACAACTGATATCGATCGACACTTATTATTGGACGAACCAGGTGACACAATTGAGCTGGAACCAGTTGAGGAAAGAATGCACAAGCCTGAGACTTCACACCTTGCTGTCCCTAAACATCTACGACCACCTATCTGCACAGAAGAAGCTATTGGTTTTCATAAAAGAGCGAAGATGGTACATGACCCTGTGAAGTTTGTGGTTCCTAGTGCTGTTTTTGAGGTTGAATTTCCTACTCCACCAGATGGAAGTGTGAATATGGATATCTACGTTGAGGTATTTCATGATCTTCAGCATACAGTTGTTTCTCAGAAAGTATTGAAGTATGAAGGTGACGTTAACCAAGGACCATCGGTCGCAGCATCGGTCGACACCATTATTGGTGAATCAATCGACGCCACCATTGGAGCATCAATCGACCACAACACTAGAGCGTCGATCGACACTCGTCACGGATCAGAGAAGAATGAGTTTGAAGTGTTTCATAATCTTTTGATGGAGGCACCACGAGATCAAACAAGTCTGGGGATAGAAGACGAGGAATTGGAAGAAGAGGAAAAGGACCAAGGACGGTCCTCAGTTATCATTAACTCCCCACTTCTCAGATGGTGTGAGGAAGTACAGAGTGCACAGCAGATGTTTCTCGCAGCCATTTGCAAAGCTTTGAGCACTCCTTATTGCTGAGATGATAGACAAAGGAGAAGAGTCTATGGAGGCTTTCACAAAAAGGGTGATGAAGCTGAAGACATTGGACATTGGGAATTGTTTTGGAGAAAGTCCCCGATCTCATCAGAACTGAATCAGACCTCCAAAACTTCAAGCTAAAGAATATAAACAAGCGCTGAGTGGGAGGCGACCCACTGTTTGGTAAGTTTTTAATTATATTAGTCTAATTTCGGATTTGATTTTATTATTACAAGTATTCATCTAAAAAAGATCCAAGGAAGATAATTTGCACAAAGCATTGACCAACACTTGATCACTGTCGATCGATGGAGTAACTCTAGTATCGATCGATCGCCACTCAACTGTGTCGATCGGCGGTCACCATCAGCATGCAGGTATATCGTTTTTCCTTGTTAAACTTTGTCCTTATGATTTATTTGCTTCACCAATTTTAAACTATATAACACTGGTGATAGTTTTGTTTAAGTCTTGGGTAGGTTTACTGATATTGTGTTCTATTTTAAGTTTTATTTTCTATACTTATTCCCAAAAAAAAAAGAAGTAGAAACTTACAGGTGCACCAACGATTGATTTTGAAGAACCAACATCGATCGACCAAGGAACATGACCATCGGTCGACATCAACATCGTGACATCGATCAATACTCTTTTACAAAGTCTGGTGATCGAGTTTCTCTCTTAAGCTATTTACTTATGATTTGGTTTTTCCTAATCAATCTGGGACGGATTACACTGATAACAGTGTAATTTAAGTTTGGAGGAGGTTTGCTAATGCTATTTATTTATTTTGAGTCTTATTTACTATATATATATATATATATATATAAGTTTTTTCAAAAAGTTTTATTGAGTCAAGAAGGGGACTATGATCAAGATTTATTATTGACTAACCACGCTTTAGCACCTTTTTGGAAGGTTGTTGCAGAGATTACTTGAGATACTAAAGTGGATCATCCTGCCACTATATCACACTTGCTTAGAAAGTTTGAAGGAACCGAAACTGATTTCCAACACTAATCTTGAAATTATCTGCTTGCTTTGGGGCTTGGTATACACTGGATCGGATTCTTTCTACAAATCTGTAGGTACAAGTCATTGTACCTTTAGTTTTCTTCTCTCTTTCTCTTCAGCATCTACCTAATAGCTTAAAAGATTGAGATGACTTTCCGAGATGCAGAGAGGTAGTTAAATTACCTATGACCCCATTATTCAAATTTGGAGGAACGATCACACATTGTTGGAAACGAGGGGTAGGTACATTACCGATGACCCTACTATTCGCCTACAATTTCGCCCAAAAAGCAAAAGAAAAGAAAATAAAAAAAAAGAAAATAAAATAAAAGAAGAAGAAAATCAAAAATAAGATGGCAAGATGGACTGTATCAGCATCATTGTCCATTAAGTTTGAGATCTAAGAAGATTCAGAGAAGAGAGAAAAGGGGAAGAAAGGAATAAGAGAAGAATTTGTGCTTAGTTGTTCAGATACTTGCAGAGGTAAGAGTCCATGTGTTCTTTGATCGATACTCCCAAGGTAAAACATGTACTTTTATTTTATGCAAAGAAATGAAATCAGTAGAGGGGTGAGTCAGACTAGTATTTGCTAAGTTGTTGGTAGAATGGATTTGGTTGCTATACTAGGATAGGGTATATAAAATTTATCTGTGATTGACTTGATAGGATGTGGTTGCAACAAAGTAAGGTGATAGTTATACTTAGACATTATGTGAGTCTCTGCTTTTCAAAACCTCTTTCACAGGCTTTGTTTGCTTGAGGACAAGCAAAAGGTTAAGTTTGGGGGAGTTATAGGACCTGATATTATGCCATGATATCAGCTATATTTAGAGTCTATTATATGTGTTTAGAGTATGTTTTAGAGTATTTTCAGGTTCAGGTACGTTCTCAAGAACTTTGGTGATTTTGGAGCTTTTAGAGATGTAAAACTGCGCAGAAGCTTCAGACGTTTGTTTATAGAGGAGATCTTCCCATAGAGAGATTGAGCTGAGATTTAGACATAATATATAGATTTAAGTTATCTTTCCAATGCCACAGGTTTTAGATCCATCTGACGGTTAGATCTAAGTTTATGACCGATTTAATGAAGAGTGGTATGTCTACCTCGCGATAGCAAGTTGTCGAGAATATGAATGAGTGTCGATCGACGGCACAGCCTTGGTGTCGATCGACGGCACAGCCTTGGTGTCGATCGATGGTGATACCAGAAGACAAGACCGACTTGTTTTATGACCTACTTAAGCCTAGAAGCCATCACTAATTACCATAATACCCTTCCATGACTTTAAACCTTATTTATGTGTGTCTATGCCATTGTTTTGGCAAGACAACAACCAAGCTTTCTTTTTTCATTGTTCTAGGGTTGGGAGAGAAGGAGGAACTCCTTCAGAGTCCTCCTGGAACTCCTTTGGTTTTATCTTATATTTATTTTGTTCATCTATGAAATATGTGACAAAGATCATGTCTGAGTAGATCTCTTGTTAGGTTTAGGGTTTATTAATAGTATTGATGGATTAGCCAAACAATATAATTTCTAGGGTGATTATTAGATCTATCAATAGAATTGTGTTTATTGCTTGTGTTCTAGAGTAGCTAATTATAACATTGATCATAGGATAGTTAGGCGCAAGGGAGAGCATGGTATACTACCAGAATTAATCATGTTGAGCTAGGTTGCTAGAAACAAACGAGAGTTGATTTAGTTAATTTTGTGAACTTATCGAATTAGGTCATAAATCTTGACTAAAGATACCATCAATCGACGCAGGATCATTGCCATCGATCGACGGTCATTTTGTGTCAACAAGTGAGAGCTGAGATATCAGACTAAGTCAATAGATTAGACTCGCAGCGAGAGTTGGTCGTCTTTTACATTAGATATCAAGTTCTATGATTAATACATTTAGCTTCTATCCTCTATAATCCACTTGCATGAAACCTTAGATCTAGCTATTTATTATTATTGTTTAGTTACCAATTCATCAATTATTTGATATAGTTAATTTACTGCTTATTAACTATTTGCCTAGCTTAATCGCGGTTGTATTGAGTTTATTGTGTTCCCACGCTCCCTGTGGATTTGATATCCTAATACTACAATTTGACCTCTCTTGGCAAGAGTAATTTGTAGGGTTAATTTGATAGAGTTTGCATTGAAATACATAAAACTCTTCATGTAAGTTGCGTCAACTTGATGTGAATCGTGTTCACCTGCAAGCAAAGCTAACTGAAGAAGTTTATATGCAGCAAACACCGGGTTTTGTCGACAAGGAACGTCCACATTATGAATGTCGACTGAACAAGGTGATTTATGGTTTGAAGCAGTCTCCGCGTGCTTGGTACCAAGAACTCAAAAACTATCTCCTCTCCGCTGGTTTTAGAAAAAGCCTTGGTAGACACTTTATTGTTTGTTCTTTAACATCGTAGAGATGTGTTCTTTCTGCTGGTCTACGTCGACGACATCATTTTCATTGGAAGTAACCATGTATAAACAACAAAATCATTGCTTCACTCGGTCAACGGTTTTCAATCAACGATCTTGGAAAATTACATTATTTTCTAGGTATCAAGGTTAACCGAACCCAAAAGGGACTTCACCTGATGAAGAGGAAATACACACTCAACCTCTTGACAAAGATGTTGGATGCAAAATCATTACGACGCCTTAGCTGTTACACCGATGTTGTATCTACAGTCTGGAACAAAACTCAAAGATGCAAAACAGTATAGAGAGGTCATTGGAAGTCTTCAATGTCTAGATTTTACTCGCCTTGATATCGCATTCAGAGTCACTCGCTTATCGCAATTTATGCATAAGCCCACAGATGAACATTGGGGTGCGAAAAAACTGGTCTTATGTTTCTTAGCTGGGACCATATCACACGGAATCCTGTTACGACAAAATACTCATCTCACTCTCCATGCCTTCTCCGAAGCGGACTAGGCTGGAGACTCGGATGGTTATGTGTACAAATGAATATGTCATCTACTTAAGGCACACATGCAACTTTGTGGACGGCCGAGTTTTATGAAATCAACTCTTCGAATGGAGACGAATAAGAAGAATTTATTGACGAGTCTCTCCTAGGTTTAAAGTCAGAGCACTAACATAACCCTCTTTCAAATTGGTGTAACAACGAAATCAACCTAAAACTAAACGGGGCGATGGAAAACTGACCGGAAAACTCAAAACAATGAACAACAAACGAAATAAAGTTTTGAGAGTCTACATGTGTTCGGTGAAGAGAAGTCATGAAATAAGAAGTGATTGTCGCCTTTATAGGAGAAGTGAAATGATTTTCGAGGTATTCATCATCATGTCTGCAAAACCTACTTCATCATTAGGTCTACATGAAATTTCGGCTTTCAAGGGATTGACATTTTGACTTTACTTAAACCATAGCAACGTTTAAATTTTGTGGGAATCGACTGGTTTGAGATTTTCTCTAAACCGGAATCAAAGTCAAAATGGAAGAACCAATCAAACCGGATTGAATCATCATCAGATGAAACAGCCAAGTTCATTTTATTATGAAACATGTTACTTCAAATCCGCCGTGTTCGTCTTCATCTACTACAATTAACTAGAGCATTTTTTTTGTTGCAGATGAGTTTTGCTCCCTCCCAAAACTTGTCATACAGCAAACTCATTCCAGTATTTTTACCGGCTTCATGAATTTATATGAAAAACGTTGGCAGAAAAAAAGAAATAAACAAAAAGAGAAAAAAATAACGACATACACTCGTATAAATACAGCAGAAAAACTGTCAGAGAAGGATATTCACATTATCACTTATAACATACAACATGGCAAAGAGCAACAAAAGGTTTATGGTTTTCTTATTAATGTTGCAAACTTATGTCATTCTCTTTGTCTTGATGAGACTTACTTTCAATAAATAGATCTTTCAAAAACCACCATCTAATTTGACATACTTATATAGGCCTAGTTTACATTTAACAATTTGTAGGCGGACACGTTGCGATTAGTTGCATAAAAATGGGGTCGATGATTACGTGCATCTTTTAACAAAAAAAGAAAAGAAAAGATGATTACGTGAATGTTAGTTTTATAACAACTATATAGTGCTAAAGGATATATTTTCTTATTGAGTTCGATGCGTCAGAGTATGTTAAGATGTCGATTACTCAATCATATTAATGCAACTGTATTAATCTATACTATTAATTTATAATTATTATTTAAATACCTATACTAACCATACTGTTTAGAAAAATGCATTACTATAAATTCATAGTACAGTGAGTTAATTAATTAGGTGATTGCATCCACGTATGTGTGAATATGAATTTAGTTAAAAGAACAACCTAGTTTAAATTATATAAATTTTCTCCAGTAATATATACATATATATATACATGTGTGTGTGTGTGAATATATTATATTTTATATTCAAACATATAAAACTTGAATATATGATTAATAATTTAAATATATGAGATATGTTACTATGTATGTTGTGGATGATTATTATGTTTTTCTAAAATATTTAAAAAAACAACAACAACAAAATTTTATATAACTAAAGACTTAAAGTAGTAAAATATTGTTAAATTTTATGAAATGGACCCTATAATTTCAACGGTTGATACTAGAGCTGAATCCATGTTTTGCGCACGATATTTTTGATGAAAATGCATTTATATAATGTTATATTATTTTATAGATAATTATGGTTTCAACCATTTTTATCAGAAATTTTGGAATAGCGTGAAGGAAGATTTAACCAGTCTAGTTAACTAGTTTTCTTTGATGACACAATGGTTCAAGGTCTGAACAACACGAATATATGTCTTATCCCGAAAAGGAAAAAACTTAATGAGATGACACGATCCAGACCTATCAGCTTGTGTAATGTTAGTTACAAGATAATATCAAAGATCTTATGCCAAAAACTGAAGTAAGTCATGTGGATCGGATCTCAAAAACTCAATCAGTCTTTTTACCGAGAGAAAGATAACAAATAACATCATGATTGCTCAAGAAATATTCCATGCACTTCGAACAAAGCCAGAAAATAAAACAAACGGATGGCAATAAAGACAGATATGAGCAAGGCTTATGACATGATGAAATAGACATTCATTAAAGTAGTAATGCAGAAAATGGGCTTCTCGACCACATGGATTAATAGATTATGCATTGCATATCCTCGTTCAAGTACAAGTTCCTTATGAATGGTCAACCACAAGAAAATATTACTCTAGAGAGGTTTACGTCAAGAAGATATTTTGTCTCCTTTCATATATATTATATGCACATAAGCACTCGTTAACCTTCTTAATTATGCATAGAATCAAGAGAAGATAACGGGATGCGTGCTTCACTCGCTAGTCCGTCGGTATCTCGTATTCTCTTTGCTGATGATAGCCTTTTCTTTTGAAAAGCGGAGCCCTGTGAATGCGAAGAAGTTATGAAAATAGTAAGGAAATATGGACAAGCATCAGACCAATGCATTAACTTTGATAAATCTTCTCTACTCACTCGTAAGAGAGTTGCCGGAAATGTAAGATAAAAGATTAAAGATACACTTGGGATCAAGAATGTAGGTGGAATCGGTTTCTACTTAGGAATCCTTGAGATATTAGCAGATCTAAATGTAAATTATTTACGTTCCTAAAGGAAAGATTACTAAACAAAGTGAATGGATGGACAAGTATATAGTTATCAAAATGATGGATAGAAGTATTAATAAAGTCTATCTTGTTAGCCCTTCTGACATATGTCATGTCCAGTTCCTTGCTTCCTTTGGAGATATATGAGAATCTCTCAAGTGCCATTGCACAATTTTGGTGGAGTTCAACTCACCAAAAAAGGAATTCACTAGGCGAAATAGGAGAATTTTTGATTACTGAGAGAGAAGTTCGGAATTGGATTACATATTATTCATGAGTTCAATCTGGCCTTACTGGCAAAACGACTTTGGCGACTGGTACAATATCCAGATTCATTAGTAGGGGTGTCAAAATGAGCTATCTTGCTCAACTCAACTCAGCTCATGATGAGCTTAGATCTTTCATGAGCTAGCCGGCTCATTTATTATATGAGTCTCAATATGTAATCTCAAACTCAAATAATCTTGATCACGATTTAAATGAGTTAGCTCGCGATTCATTAAAAATAAGTATAATAATAATATAAATTAGATTTTAGAATAATAAAATAAAATCTAACACATAATCTAAATATTAAATATTTAAAAGTTATATTAAATGTGAAAATGAAATACTTAATTCAAAATTAATGAATTTTCAGAAGAAACGATGACGTAATATGTGTTTATATAAGAGATTTATATGGTAATGTGCATTTTCTGAAAAGATCTTAGATATAATTCTTGAAACATAAATTTCTATATTATTTATATATATATATATATATATATTATACAATCAAAATTCAAAAAAAAAATTCTAATATAAATATGTATATATAACTCCAAAAAGTCAAGTTTATGAGCTAACTCATGTTCATTAACTCTCACTCATATAACTCGCAAACTAAATTAAACTTGATCATTAAACTTATTTAATAAATGAGCTTAGAAAACATAACTTATGCTCATGAAAAACTGATCTGAGCTGAGCCAACTCATGAGTTGTGGCTCGTTTTGACACCCCTATTCATTAGTAACTCGATTTTTGCGTGGAAAATATTATCGAAGAGTTCTCCTTTGTAAGTATGCTCAATCGATAGTCCATCGTCTGTGTGGACTATTATTTTGGCCACACGAAAGCTATTGCTATTTTGAATTAGACAGAAAATTCATTTCGCATACATATTTAACGTATGGGGGGATCTTTGGATTCCTACAACACAAGCTAAACCAGCTATGCCTAATGTTCCAGTTGTGCACCCAAGAATGAGTGTCAGCGATCTTATTAATGGAGAAATAAAGGAGTGGGATGTTGGGTTAATTGAAAATTATGTTTTCCAGGATGATATACCTTTAATCCAAAGTTTGACCATGAGTCAAACTAATCGCCGTGATACTTTCTGCTGGAGTTATACAAAGAGTGGGCATTATACAGTTAAATATAGATAATGGGTAGCACGTAATGTACTAAAACCTGATGAAGAAATGGCAGTCTTGGAGTCCAGTATAACCAACCTTCAAAGCTTTTCTTAAAGAATAAAGGCCCTTCCGAAGATATGTCATCTTATTTGGGAACTATTAAGAGGACATGTGGCGGTAACAAGAAACTTGACACGTCTTCTTATGCGAAGCGATAATTATTGTCGAAGATGTGGAGAGCCTGACGGAACGGTTACTCATGCTATCTTTGAATGCCTACCTATTTATAATACATGGTCCATATCAACAACACCATCTAGCCCGTATATTTTTGCGGCCCGAACATATACGCCAATATGGATTATCTTTTTTAGAGAAAGACCAACACTGAGGAAACATAACTTTCAAGGATCCTTATCCCTGGATAATTGGTATATTTGGAAGGCTCGAAATGATAAGCTATTAATGGGCATCAACAGGGGTCTCCTAGAACTAGTCAGATATGCACAAAGCGAATGTCAAACTTGGTTTAATGCAAATGAAATAATGCCTTAATCTTCACAAGAACATTTTAATGAGGAACCACAAGCCTTAAGCTTGGGTAACATAAGTATGGTGGTGGATGGCTCTTGTATATCTGCAGCTCATTTCATTGGATGTTGATGAGTTTGGATGGACAACTTGGGGAAGATTCAACTTATGGGGACACGAAACTTATAACATAGAGAGGCAGCTTTTCACACATAATTAGAAGCATTACGATAGGCTATGGAAAGCAGATTTAATACTCGCATGTCAGAATTTTGGGACAGACTGCAAGGATCTTATAACAATGGTAAAGGAGACCCATGGCGAACTTTCACAACATAATTGAATGCGATAAAGAATCTCCAGTTGGCATCTCAGCTTTCAAGATCTCTTATATCCCACGAGTGCAAAATGAAATTTCGGATTCTTTAGCTAGAATTGTGAGGTCTATTTATAGAGGTCTATGTTTTATTGGTTGTTTTATTCTTGTTTGGTTACCTAGACCAATTCAAATATGAATAATAGAATAATCTTTCGTAGTAAAAAAAATTAGTTTCAAAACTTTGTATTTGACAATTGCTTATATAGGATGAAATATATTAGTTACAACTATATGTGATATAAAAACAATACTAAAATATGTATAGTTCAAAAAAGCAATATGAAAATGTGTATAATGGATGAAAAGAAAAGTGTGTATAATCACCTTGACACCAGAGACTCAATGATTGGTATAAACATTTGGCATAATTACACATTTATTTTAAGAGGAGTCAAGTTGACTGATTAAATCAATGACGTAAACCAGTATTAATTTACCCAACAAAATTGTTATAATGTGTTAATAGTGTAACCGGTATAAATATTTTGAAAGTAAATTTATTGTTAATGTACCAAAAACCATGACTATAAAAGATGGGTTAGAGAATATAAATATCAAATATATGTCTAGGTATATAATTATTTATATTTGTTAAGTTACTATTGAATTGGTCTAACAATAACAACTTTGGACAAATATATTTTTTAAATGACTATATAATTCCAAAGATATTGAAGTTTTTTATTTTGTTTATATATAGTAATTAACACAATTTAAGATCAAGGTCAATAACAAATATTATATTTTTTCTCTACTCGTTCTAACTTCTTTTTCAAATGTTTCTTAAGCAAAATTGTTAGTCCATGGTCGGTAGCTTTTGTTGCCGGTTTCCATTCTTCTTTTTTAATTTTTTTTATTGTAAGTTTTAAACATATCTAATATATAAGCCCTAAAAGTGTACAAAAACCCTAAAACTATTTCCTATTAATCTCTAGTAATTTGCAGTTAATTGATTTGGCACTAGTTTTTATCCGACTGCACGTGTTATGCCTAGAAAACCCCAAACAAGGGTTTACTTGGGTCGCACTGTTTTTGACTTTCACTATATAAAAGTCAATTTAATACATTTGTGCAAAGGTGGCCCATGTTTTTTCTACTCATTCGTTGTAATTTGTAGGTGTACACGTTTGCGAATATTTGCATCACAAATTCGATCGATGATTAAGCATGTGAATTTTATAATAATCATACAGCTAAAGGATGTAGTTTTTTTATTTAGTACGATGACTCAGAGTATGTTAAGATGTCAATTAGTCAATCATATTATACACACATTAATCGACACTTTTTTAAAGCACATTTTAATTTACACTATTAAGCCATCTATTTAAAATAATTATACCAAACATACAACTAATTCAGATTTATTATTAGAATATCGTTACTATAATTATATTAAGAGTAATTTAGACTAAATATGCCAGTAAAAAGTAAAGAGATGAACACACGTTTTTTAATAAAAATGCCTAACGTAAGATAATTTAATCTAGTTATTATAATTAATGCACTCTCAATTTGCCAGCAAGCCTAATAAATTACCATATTATTTAAGAATATATTACAAAAAATCACAATGTGAAACTTTAAATTAATATATCAAATTTGTACATACAAATCTAAATTTATACTATATATTAATGAACAAAACTTGCGCAGGTCCGGGTCTAGTAAACACTGTATAATAGTTGTGATGTAATAGGCTCTACATAAAAGGTTGAGTTTGAAATAGGCGGTTTTTCGTAAAAGTGTCACTCAGGATTCTCACAAAAATAGGAAAAATTATACATATTGAATTGACAATAAACAAATGCCAAGTGTTAGAAAAGCATCGAGTACATACATATATTATGAAATTATGCTAATAATATTATGATTTGGGTAATGATGTCTATCCAAACCATTAGGGGAGATTATTATGATTTGGGTAATGATGTCTATCCAAACCATTAGGGGATAATAAAAGTGTCAACGTAGATATAAGAGTATATTCTATAAAATTCTACCCATAGGCTTAAAAGTAGCCATAAGTCACAGCCAACTGTTTAGAAAACAAAAACAAGAAAAAATAAATCACAACAAATAAAATGAAGCGAGGAACGGAGAAGAGGGCCAGCTGCCTTTCGCTTCACCATATTTAGTGGGACATTAAACGCACTCACTTACTGCAGTGGCTCACAAAATCCTAAAATTATTAAACTAAAATTGCTATGAGCCATTCGATAATATATTATTTTATTTAAATTTGTTTTAAAAACTTAACTACTTATAAGATATGTCACTTTCTGTTTTTCTTTTTAAAGAGAACCAAATTTCATAAAATTAAAAAATTTATTCCAAAACTTTATCCAAAATCATAAAAATATAATAAATATTTTATAACTCTATTTCAGTATAGAGATATGACAGTTATTAATGATTTATTATGTTATTTTAGAGGTGATTGTGAACTTGCTTTGTCTCCGACAATTTCTCATTAATGTTATGACAGTTTATCAAATTATTAATGGTAAAGTGGCTGATCCTACGATATTTATCCATTTCATGGCGTATATCTCCACGTTGAAAACTTGCAAACGTGATGTCTCATTATTATGCTATTTTAGAGGTGATTGTAAACTTGCTCTATCTCCGAAAATTTCTCACCAATGTAATGACGATTTATCAAGTTAATTAATGGTGAAGTAGATGGTCCTACGATATTTATCCATCTCATGGCGTATATCTCCACGTTGAGAACTTGCAAATGTGATGTTTCATTGGTTTTGTACAGTTATGTTGACTATTATAAATTGAAGAGTCTGATTGTGGTTCCTCCGCAATTCTAAAACAGAGTATTTCTTTCTTCTCATTTATCAGTTGTCATTATATTCATCACGACATGGCAGACAACATTCAAAGGGCTTTGCAAGATCTGGATCATGAGTGGAGGATGCACTAGTGGCACTATCTATTGTTATTGTAACCAGGTTGTTGTAGAGAACCGCTTCATCATCATTGGTCGACTAGTGATTCCAATAAGACAAAACTTGTGATCAATCATTGCGGCTCTACCTCGGCTTTGGGGGTCATACATGAAGGGTTCATGGTCATATAGGTCCGAGGAGACGATTCCACTCCGTCTTTCCCTCAAAGGAACCATGGAAATGTATTACGTTGGGAACCAAGGAGAAAGAATACTAATCTTGCAGCATTGGTCGCCTATGTCAATCCTTTTATGTTGAACCTCATTCCTTTATGGATACAAATAAGAGGCATCTCACTTCAATATAGGAATCAAGAGGGTGTAGCTCATATTGGTCGTGCCATGGGACAATAGATGGATATTGACTACAATACATAGACCGCAATCCATATGGAGTATGCAGAGTTTGAATTAACTCGGATGTTGATCTTCCTCTTGGGTTCCAAAATAATTTTCACTTCATCCCTAGAGTAAATGGTTGCTTGAATTTTGAGATAAGTAGCTCAGAGGATTTTGTGAAGTGTATGGCTCACTCGCACATGATTCTGAAAATTGCGTTCTTTAGAATGGTGGTTTGAATAACGACTCTGATGATGACGATGATGACGACAATGAGGTACCACAAGGGGGCAACTTTCCAAACCAAGGAATTGTGGCTTAAGAGATTGTTGAAGATGAACAAAATAATGATGAAGAGGGTACTGTCATTAATGGTGTAGGAGAGCATGCTCATGAACCTGCAGAAAATAAGGATGAAGAACTCTATCATATGGAACCACTTGGGTATATGTTTTCGGTTTAATTGGAATCAAGTGAGCTCTGTAACCTTATTCCAATATTCTAAATGATATTGGGGATATTGCGGTAGATGATAGTCGGCATACTCAACGTCTTTCTGATGAGGAGTCTATGATGGCTATCTACATTGTATATGATGAGTCTGCTACTACTAATTGTGCTACACGAAAAAGGAAGATCATTCAAGATCAAATATAGCCCAAGCCAGCTAAACTCTCGGTTAATGAAAATTGAGAAAAACTCAGACACAAAGCTTGGAGGCACTGTGGGCTCTAAACCGCCATAACTGTCATGAATGCAGCCGTTTGGAACTGTCAGAGGCTAGGCATAGACCCTACAGTTCAAATCCTGAAGGAGATTCTAAGGAACCATCTCTCAGACATGTTTATGCCTAATGTAAACCAAGCAGTCTGGTGATTACATTCGAGAGTTTGTTTGTGAGCTTGGGTATGATCATGTAGTAACGGTTATAGCACGTGGTATGAGTGGTGGAATAACGGTTATGTGGAAGAAGTATGTTTCTATTTCAGTAGATTTCCAGGCTCCTCATCTTGTAGATTGTTTTGTGAATATGAATGAAGAAGCTTTCTATTTGTGTTTTGTTTATGGTCACCATGATCTTGCTTTCGGAAACCATTTATGGGAAATATAGCAGAGAATGGTGGTATCAATACAATCCCCTTGGCTAATTACATGTGACTTTAGTAAGATAATAAAAAAATTTGGAAAGCAAGTTGGTCGAGCAAGATCAAAGAGGAGTTTTTGGAGTTTAGATAGAAGATAATTGTTTGTACTCTTGCTGATCTAAAAGCAGTTGGAAATCAATTTTCATGGATAGAAAGCATTATACACATATTTGAAGTGTTGTTTAGATCGGGCAATGGAAAATTTTGAATGGTTAGCATTATTTCCTGCAACGCTAGTAGAGTTTCTTGCATTTGAAGCTTCAAATCACTGCCCACTACTCATAAATAGTTCATAGGAAAAAGAAGAGAGAAGAAGTTTTTTTGTATTATGATAAACGGTTACACGACAAGGAGAGGTTTCAAAATATAATAACTCAAAACTGGTGAAGGCATAAACCAAATACTTCTCTGCATAACAGACTCCAATCTTGAAGTGTCTCTATGTACAAATGGAAATATCGTAACAGAATTAATGTTGATGTTCGCATGCACAATATAAAGAAGAGTTAGATTATGCAATGTCATCAGATCACTATACCACAACTAAGATAAGACATGTGAGAAATAACTTCAGTGAAGCATATTGCAAAGAAGAAGAAGAATATTTGAGATTTAAGAGTAGGAATGAGTGGCTTCATGCAGGAGACCTTCACATCCAGTTTCTCTATGCTACTGAAAAATCAAAGATAGCAAGGAGTAAGATAATGGCAGTGGAGGATGAACATGGAATACATAGAGGTGATTCAGCAATAGGTGAAGCGGCTGAATCTTACTTCAATAAATTACTTTCATCAACTCGAGGTGATAGAATAGATTATACATTTGTTATTCAAAACTTTCAAGGAAGAGTAACCTCGTACATTAATGATAATTTGACAAGAGAGATTACTAAAGAAGAAATCAAAAGAGCAGTATTTGTTATTGGTGTAGACAGAGCTCCTGGTCTAGATGGATTCTCTGGTACTTACTATCAACAATTCTGGCCAAAAATAAAAGACATGATCATCACAGAGGTCAAGAAGTTTTTTAAAGAAGGAAGACTACACCCAAAACACAATCAACTAATATTTGTTAGATTCCAAAGATTGAAGTCCATGGATCAGTAAGTGACTAAGACCTATAGCTCTATGCAATGTCAGCTATAAAATAATTTCTAAGATCCTTGTGGGACACTACATTCTCATTTATCTTCTATCATCTCTGAAAAGCAAGTGGCATTCATACCAGAAAGGAATATCATGAACAATGTTATCATTGGAAAGGAAATGTTAAATTCTTTGTAATGTAGGGAAAGATGGTCTAAATCTTATATGACTGTCAAGACTGACATTGCTAAAGCTTATGACCGACTTGAGTAGAGATTTTTTGCGAGGTACAAGGGTACATTGGGGTTTTCTACTCTCTAGATTGAACATGCAATGTGTTGAAACAATAACCTTTCTACAGTGATCAATGGTGTACCATGAGGCAATATCATTCCTAGAAGAGAAATTAGACAAGGAGATCTCCTTCCTCCTTATATTTTATCATTTGTAATGAAGTGGTCAGTCACCTTCTAACAAATGCTACCTCATAGAATAGATCGAAAAGAATGAAGATAATTACTACGGATCCTACTGTTAATCATTTATTATTGCATACGATGCCTTGTTCTTAAGCCATGCTCATCCAAGATCTTGTAGAACACTCAAAACTATCCTCACATCTTACGAGATGGTATCTGGTTAGGCTGTGAACTGTAACTAATCCACCATCACCTTTGGAAACAATATTGGAGATACTGTCAAAACAAGACTAAGAGACATCTTGAAAACTCATAATGATGGTGGAAAAGGTAAATATTTAAGCCTAACTAAGTAGTTTGGAAGGAATAAAAAGTAAATTTTCAAATACATTATCGAGAAATTGGAGTGCATAACTAAATGACTGTCTTTCAAGTACTTGATTGATGCTGGTAAAGGGATTTTAATCAAGAAAGTGACTACGCATTACTTGTGTTTACAATGATTGTCTTCAAGCTTCTTCAAGCTACCAGCTGGAATATATGATGAGATAAATAACTCTTGGTTGAGTTTTGCTAGAGTAAAATTCAAGGGGGTCGAGGAATGCATTGGTTAAGCTGAGATAGATTGAGTGTACCAAAAAAGGTGGAATGAGACTTTGAAATCTAGAGAGCTTTAATGTGGCATTTCCTGGTAAACTAGTCTGGAGAATAATGCAAACTCCCAATAATTTGGTGGCCATAGTGTTAAGAGGCTGATATTTTCCTAGTCATTCTATTCTGCATGTAGGGTTAGGAGTAAACCATCCTATGTTTGAAGATTTCTACTTGAAGGATACCAATCGATTCGTAAAGAAATGAGAGTTTTTATTGGTAATGGTAAGGAACTAGAATATGGCAAGATGCTTGGCTTCCAACATATCCACCATGTTCACCAAGGAATAATCTGAGTATTGAAATCTTTGATATTCAATTTTGTTCACTTTTTCATGATGGTACGAGAATATGGAATGAAGAACATATTAATCAGCTTGTGATACCAGAAGATGCTGCTATCATGAAAGGACAGAAGTTGAGTTATAAAGACACGATAGATGTTATAGAATGACACTACACAAATCCATGGCTATACAATGTTAAACATGGTCGCATGCGTAATTTTCAGTGAAAGAATCACCGGGTTGTTCAACCTCCTAATGGATTAGTAGAGATAAAAAATAGATTTGGAAGTTACGAACAGCTCGAAAAACCAAACACTTTCTATGGAGGATTATCTCTGGTATTATTGTGATAGAATCACACTTAAAAAACATACACGTTATCTTGGATGCTGCAAGTCAGAGATGATGTCTTGCTCACGAAACTCCACACCATTTGTTATTTTAATGTCCTCATGCTCAAACGATTTGGAGAGGAGAAAATATTCGGATCACTATCTTAATGGATTCTTTTGGGGATTTTAACTTGAAGATTAAAAGTATTATTGAATGTAATTTTTGAACAAAAAAAATTGAATGTAATTTCAATATAGATTTATCATCATTTCACAGACAATACCCATTATGGATATTACGGAGGATTTGGAAGAGTAGAAACACTCTCATATACAGCCAACGACAAAATCATTGGAACACAAAAGTAACGTTGGAAAGAAATGAAACTAAAGAATGGAGTACAAATTTTACAGTAATGTTGCTACACGGTCTGGGAGAACGCAACTACTTCACTATACATGGAAGAAACCACTAAAATACATTATTAAGTGCAACTATGGTTGAATCTGGAACAATGGGGATAAAATAGCTAAAGTAGGATGGATATTCGGAGATGCAAATGGTTCTTAAAAGGGATTATGACATAGTATTTTTGGTAATCGGTCAGACAGTTTAGAAGCTGTGATTCAAGCACTATTTGTGACAATGCAAAATACTTGGTGTATAGGATTTTAACATGTTATGTTTGAAAGGAATTAGTCATGGGAAACAAGAAGAATATCAAACAAGATAACTGGATAAGAGATATTGAAATATGGGTATCAAAATTCCAGTTTTCTAGTTTTCTTTAGACGTGATAGAACAACAAAATTGTTGATATGCTTTCGAAGAAATTGATAAATCTAACAAATTATTTTATTTATATTACTTTATACCAGTTTCGATTGTAAAGGCGATCCAAGAGGATTACAATGGTTCATCAAGATAAGCAATGTTTGCCATTAAATATATATATATATATATATATAATTATTTTCAATTCCTTTTAAATTTTAGGATAAAAATGATTTAAGTACAAAATATAATACATATGTTTAAGACATAATATTAAGATTAAAAAACATATGAATATTAGAAATCCATTGTTACTCGTTTAATGATCAATATTATATATGTAAATGAGTGAAATCAGACTACACCACTACAACGAATTGCATATATGTAATTTATTTCTATAATAGAATTAGACTGAATTAGGCAGTTTAAGTGAAAATCATTTATCTAAAGAATCTGAAATGACCCAAAAACTGGCTTCGTTTGAACCATAAAACTAGGCAAAATTTGCATACATAAAAAAAATTATTTTATATCAAAATCAAAACAACTTTGATTAAAGTCAAAATTTTAGAAATAAATAAATATTTAATTTGCAGTTAGATATATAAATCAGCATAAAGAGAGGCCACTAAACTTTCAAAATTTTGAGCTTAGCAAAATTAGCGATAGGTTCGTTGACTTAATAAATGAATTGATTTTTTTTTCTTTTTAACGTATTTACACGAAAGGAAAAAAAAACAAAATTTAAGTTTACATATATAATCATTAAATACAAAAAGGATATACATAATTTTTTTTTCAAAATTAATTTACTATAATTTAACCGCCAAATAAATGAAAATTTGTTAAATCAAATCCAAAGTTTTTTTTTTGGTTAACCGTGGGAGTCCCAAACTTTGCCCAGACTAATCCCACGAGGCCTACGGCAACCCACATATTCTTGCGATTTAACGCTAACTCCGGTGACCACCGCATGTCAAACCCAGGGCGCTTCCTCTTTGGCGCTTACCACTGGGCCACCATGTAGTGGTTAAATTCAAAGTTTAAAAATCTTTCCATTCTGATTTAATGTTTTTTATTTAAAAAATTGATGAAACTAAAATTTAAAACCAAAACCAAATGTAGACCAGTTTTCGACTTTTAAAAATTAGAATTCATATCATAAGAGTTCTACTAATAAAAATAATCTAATAATTGCTGATCTGTTCGGCCTCAAGGTTGTTTCCAAAAATGGTTAGATGGATGAAGTGATAATAGCATTTTTATAAACTTATTGGTTTGACAGCTACTGCAATCGCGCATGCAATTCAACTTCTTTTTTTTTTTTTTGCAAAAAGCAATTCAACTTTTTTCTTGTTGTTGAACCGATAAATAATAAGTACGAATTAATTTCATTATAAATTTAATTGCTGAAAAGTATAATGGCTTGAATTTTTAATTTATGTGATATTTAAAGATTTTTTTATCTAAAAACTGAAAAATATTAATTACAGTTTCATATTGCAGTGTTGGGAAGATTTTTTTTCTGTTTTGTGAGTTTTTTTTTTGAAGTTTACATTCATTTTTTTTTCTGTTTGTGAGGTTTGTTTCTAAAGTTTTCATTCAATTCTCTGCTTACACTCCTGATTTATGAAAGGAGTAGTAAATTTGATATTCAAAGATTGTGGGAAAATTGTCAAAAATACTATTTTTCTATTAATACTTTTCATTTTTACCTTAATCATTTTTACTCTTATTTTTTAAGATGAAAAAACATACTTATAATACTTGGCTTAACTAATCTAAAACTTAGGATTTAGAGTTGAGGGTAGGAGTAGGATGTGTATAGTTTAGGAATGTAAAATTTAGGATCCTAACTAATTTTAAAAAAATTTACCTCTTAAAAAATGTATTTATAAAAATGTCTTTTTAATGAAGGTAAAAATGAAAAGTGAGATCAATCATTCGGTAAACGAAAATTTCTTAACAAAGTGTTTAAAAAAAATTCAATATTTAGTAGATAAGTAAAAGTGTTGGAAATAGTAACGAATCTCGTGGAGAATATTTGAGATTTCTAAATATTTTATCGGAATACATGCAAGTGTTGTTTTTTCTGATCCATATAGTTCGTTGTATGTGTAGTCTCCTTGGGTCAAAGAAATATGTTAATCATAGAAATGTGAAAATGAAAAATATAGAAAAGGTAAGAAATCGGCCAAAAACGATAACTCTAAAATATAAGTAAATAAAATGATAATAAAGTTGGAAAAGGTGTGATGAACCTATCTCTAAGGCTTCACATTTTCGTGATGTCTCAAATCACATATAGTGGAAGGTCGGTGCGGGCTCTCACCCTCTCTCTCTTTCAATTATTTTGCGCCTATAAAAGGGCAGTCTCCTCTGCAGCATTCTTTGCTTCTGTGGCTTACAAAGAGCAGACAATTAAAATTAAGACTATTCTCATCAAGGCATTACTAGAAGAAAAATGGTTTGGATAATCTTTTTCTTCTGTCTTGTAAGCTAATGGTTTGTAAGATTTTGAACTGGGGACTGATGTGGTAGTTTTCAGGAGAGCAAAGGGAGTTGGACGGTGGCTGATGCTGTAGACTACAACGGCCTGCCCGCCAATAAATCCAAAACCGGTGGCTGGATCACCGCAGCTCTCATTCTTGGTTCGTCTTCTTCTCCTCTATTTTCTATATTATTATTAAGTTCTGGAAATAGGTTCGTAACTTTTCGTATCTTTTTTTTTTTCTACTTTTATAGAAACAAATATGCATTTGCAGATGCACTATTATAATCCAAATATATTACCTCTGTACTTTACCTTTACATATATGCATAAGCAGATATACTATTTGTCCAGATATATACATATATAGATATATTCATATGCCGTTATGATTAAGAAAATCTTCGTGAAATTTACTCATCTATGTCTAGCTAGAAGCTAACTCTTCACTGCATAATTCTTACATATTTTTAACTCAACTCTTCATCTACATGCTACATGTACAACTGTTATTAAATGAAGTAAAAATATATGTCGCCCACAGATTGGTAGATATGTATAACGTAGTTGATTAAATTTAGTCACGAGTGTGGTAGTTCATGCGTATAAGTTTTTATCTCCACAATATGTAAATATATGGTCAAGAAGAAAAGAGTTTCAATCTCAAATCAGTCACACTCACACATGATATGATAGAAATAAGTCCTTTTTCCATATAAAAATATGATATGTCGTTGTTCTGAATCACGCTGAGTGTAGGAAAGATAAAGAGAAAAGAGACACGCCACATGGCTCCCATCTTTACTCATTCAATCATATACTCCAATAATAATTTTCTTTCTTCAATTTGAATGATACTTCAATTAAAAGTAGAGAGAGAAAACGAAAATTATATATCAGGATTCACGTGTTTACTTAGGATTTATAAAAACGCCGACCTCTATACCCTCTTGTTTTGTTCCTTAATATTCTCTTACATGTCTTACCAGTTGTCTTAGTTATAATTGTCCAGATAATCCAAATTTGGTTTCGTTGCTTTCTGAGACAACACATTTCCATTGGTTCCTTACTTTTTGTAACGTCAAATAAATTGTTTTTCTAACAGCCACGACTCATTCATGAATTTAATAACGCAACAATCTCATTTTGATAGACTTTATAAGAATAAATAAATTCATTATGGGTTTCAAATAAAATAAATAACTAAATTCATAGTTGGACTCCGAAAATTCTATGGATTGATAGTGTCAATACACTCTTTGTAAAAATTACCTTTTTACAATCAAATTTGTTAATGAATTCTTAGAGATGCGAGCTTGAAACATTATCAAAGTTCTAATATATGCATTAACATTATTGTCGCCTTGCCCATATTTCGGTATATCAATCACTGAGTCATCCACTACTTGGGTCTGGATTGTGAAAACCGAAAACACTCAACTTTAGTAGAAGATTATTCTTATATGTATATTGGACTGACTAGTAATCTTGGAACGTAAAAGAGCTGACAGAATATATATATTTTTAAAAATATTGCAGGGATAGAAGTTGTGGAGAGGCTATCAACAATGGGAATAGCAGTGAATTTGGTAACATATTTGATGGAGACAATGCATCTCCCGAGCTCAACCTCTGCCAACATTGTCACTGACTTTATGGGCACTTCTTTCCTCCTCTGCTTGCTCGGCGGCTTTCTAGCTGACTCATTCCTCGGCCGTTTCAAAACCATCGCAATTTTCTCAACCATTCAAGCTTTGGTAAGACTCAAACATCTTTGGTTAAATATATATATATATATATATATATATATATATATATATATATATACTTTTCAATGTTTTCTTTTTTTAAAATCATTATGGTCGATAACTGGATTCTTTAAAAAGATGGATACGTTTATTTCCTATTATTTAAAAATAAATCGAAATATTAGGAGGCTCAATGGGTTTTCTTAGTAAGTTGAACAGTTGGCAAAAAGCTTCGATTCAAAACAAGTTTTTCGTTTCAGAATATATACAAAGTCCATAAACTACCCAAAAAATCATTTTTGGTCAAACAACAAATAAACTAATGAAATATACCTTCAATGTAAAATTTGACACGCCCTTCGACTGAAATCATATTTGAAACAAAAGAGATCAACAGAATGATGACAAAAAAAAACAACAGAAAAAATTTTTAAAACCGTCTCTTAAATAAGAGACATAAGAGATGCTTCTTACCCTAAAAATGTAAAAAAAGAAATGAAGTTATAAGTTAAAAACCTCACCCCTAAGAAACCCGGATAAACATTACCTCATAATTAATATTTTGAAACGGCTATAATATCTTGTATTCACTATATATAGGGAACCGGTGCACTAGCAGTGGCAACAAAGCTTCCAGAGCTGCGTCCGCCAACATGCCACCACGGCCAAGCCTGTACGCCTGCCACCGCTTTCCAAATGACATTTCTTTACATTGCACTTTACCTTATAGCCCTTGGAACTGGTGGCCTTAAGTCTAGCATCTCCGGCTTTGGGTCTGACCAATTTGATGACAAGGATCCTAAAGAAAAAGCTCAGATGGCTTTCTTCTTCAACAGGTTAGGCAGAGTCTCTTTCTATATTTTATTGGCACAGTAACATTTTGTACCGTTGTTGTTCATTTTCTTAAAAAAAAAAAAATTGGGTTTGGCACGTTCAGGTTCTTCTTCATCATCAGCATGGGGACATTGATGGCTGTAACTGTTTTGGTTTACATACAAGATGAAGTGGGAAGATCGTGGGCTTATGGAATCTGCACTGTGTCTATGGGTATAGCTATTGCGGTTTTCTTGTCTGGCACTAAGAGTTACCGTTATAAGAAGAGCCAAGGAAGTCCCGTTGTGCAAATTTTCCAAATTATTGCTGCTGCGATTAGGAAGAGAAAAACGGAACTGCCTGAAAGCATTGTCTATCTTTATGAAGATACTCCGGAGGGCTTGAGAATTGAACATACTGATCAGTTTCGGTAAGTTAATCTATTCAATTTTGACAAACAAAAAGAAGTTAAATTAAAATAGAATTTCCAGCTTTAGCAATGATATAATAAAGAATCTTCTTTAGAGAGTGCCCCATAAGGTCTCAGGCTCTAATCTCTCCTAAACCATCTCCAGTCACCCTTTATTTTAGAAATCTCTATTATAGAAGAACCCATTGGATCAAAAACTCTATCTCTATTTTTTTCCTGTATAATATAGATTGAATTGGAGTTGCTCTTAGGAAAATGCACTTAGGGAAGTGCCTAATTAGTAATTACCCTGGTCTAGTCCCTGGTCCGTAGAGACCCGAACTTAAGGAAATTCTAAATTAAACTATATTCTTCATTTGAAAAAAAAAAAAATCTCTTGTGCGCAGCATGTTGGACAAAGCGGCCATTGCTACCGAAGGAGATTTCGAACAAACCCTAGGTGGCGTCGCAATTCCGAACCCTTGGAAGCTAAGCTCAGTGACCAAAGTTGAGGAAGTGAAAATGATGGTTAGGCTATTGCCTATTTGGGCAACCACTATAATATTCTGGACAACATATGCCCAAATGATTACATTCTCAGTTGAGCAAGCTTCAACCATGAGACGCAACGTTGGAAACTTCCAGATCCCAGCAGGTTCTCTCACCGTGTTTTTTGTCGCAGCTATTCTCATATCTCTAGCTGTCTACGACCGTGTCATCATGCCTCTTTGGAAGAAATGGAAAGGAAAACCAGGTAATATAAGCTGCATATAACATTCATACATATGTATTATTTTTATATATATATAGATAGATTTTTTTATAGAAAATTGTTGAAAAAACAACTTTAAAATGTAGGAAATGGTCTAGTTCTTTCAATTTATACTTTTTAGGATTTTGATGTTTTAGTTTTTTAAAAATGATTTTTAAAGTTGAGGGTTATTTTGTCAATTTTGGTAAAATATATACGGCCTATTTATCTAACAGTCTTTATTTACTTATTATGTACTGATATTTCAGGATTCTCTAGCCTGCAAAGAATAGCTATTGGATTGGTCTTATCAACCGCTGGAATGGCAGCTGCAGCCATAGTTGAGCAAAAGCGTCTATCTGTTGCGAAATCTAGTTCACAGAAAACATTACCCATAAGTGTATTCCTACTTGTTCCACAATTCTTCCTAGTAGGAGCTGGGGAAGCCTTTATATACACTGGTCAACTTGATTTCTTCATAACCCAATCACCCAAGGGAATGAAAACGATGAGCACTGGACTTTTCTTGACCACTTTGTCACTAGGCTTCTTCGTCAGCAGTTTCTTGGTTTCGATCGTCAAAAAGGTCACTGCAACTTCTATTAATGGAGGATGGTTGGCTGATAACATCAACCATGGCCGGCTCGATCGATTTTATTGGCTTTTAGTCATTCTGAGCGGAATAAACTTTGTTGTTTATATCATCTGTGCCTTATGGTTCAAGCCAACAAAGGGTACAGATTCGGAGGAGATGGAAAAGGGTAAGGGTTTTTCAGTTGAGGACTGCTAGTTTTCTTTTTTCAGTCAAGTTTCTCGTGTATCATATTATCATGCAACAAAGTCGTTTCCCCATCATGTTTCTTGTGAACCAAGTAACTGGGGTGTGTGACTTATGTCTAAATTCCTAGTTGTCTAAAATATTGTGCCTTCACTAGTAACGTTTGTTACCTTTTGTCTATTGTCTGGTATCGAAAAGAGAAAATCGTTTTAATTAAACTCACATATGCAGCACTAGTTCCTTTTTACTTGCGATGCGCTACTCTTTCTCATATTGTTGATGACTGACGGAGAAAAGATAAATGTGATACGAGATTTAAATTAAAAATATTGTTGCTCGTTCCATAGTGCAATTGCTCCGGCAATTTGTTACCTTTTCCGTTTAATGGCTTGACCCGGATTGTAATATCTCCAACAGGCCCTCCAATTTTTTTTTGAAGTTTAAAAGAGAAGTCCGCTAAATCTACGTCCTATTGGAGTTAAGCCTATAAATTCACTTTTGTTTTTCGATTAAAGTAGTTGCTTCCTTCTCTTTTTCGATCAGAAAGAAATAGAGTGAATCCCTATAGAGATTCCAAGCCAACAACTTCGCCATGGCATAATGCCACCGTCACCGGCCAGCCTCCATCTAGATGCTTACGTCGTCTTCTCTCGCTTCCGTCCATCATCATCGTTCGTTAGATCAGTACGGTAAGCCTCTGATCTACTTTTCCTTTTTTCTTACTTCTCAACAATTCTCACTTGGTGTGACAAATCTGATCCCTAATTTCATTTCCATTTTCTATTGAGTGGGAGAGTGCATATTTGTGGTGTTGTGGCTGCATCTTTCCTTTTCTAAATCTAGATTTGTGTTGTCAAGTAATGCAAAGGTGAGGACAAGATGTGGACTTCCTCTCTTTTTACTGTAATTCTCCAAGACGTTAGTTCTTTGTTAATGTTGACCTAGATCTAGTATTTGATTTGTGTTAATGTGATCAAAAACTTGTTGATTGTGTTGATCTAATAAAAATCATCTAGAACTTAGATAAGATTTTAGAGGTAAATCGGTTGTGTGAGGTGATGAATTGCATGTGGTTGAGTCATGAGGTTGTGTTGTAGTGTGGAGAATGCCAGTTGGGCAAGCGTGGTTGGGCGGAGAGTGGTGAAGCCACTTAAGACCAAAGGGTATTTGGGGTGTTGGCTTCGGGGGCACCCATGGATTAGCAATTCTAAGTAGTCTTGTTTGATGCATGTTATGTGATATTAGCTTACTTCTCGTACTTGCTCTTTTATTTGGTTTGAGATGAGTTCATCATAGGTTCCAGGGACCTCCCTTACTGAGTATTCCAAATTTCTCATTTTTTTTTTGCAGTTTTATTCTAGGAGATGTGGGAGTAAAAGTATTTGTGTGGTGAAAAAAGTTTGGGAATTGTAGATCCTAGGGGATGGTGTTACAATCTGTTATCTAGGGGGGGGGGTGTTTACATATCTAGTTCTCACTACAAGAAATATGGGTATTGGTAGCAGATCACGGTAGCACGAATTCACGAAGTGCTACTATAAGTTTGTAAATCCGATACTCGACCCTGTCGTAGCGTTAATTAAGCGCTGGTGAAACATTTCATTAAACCGGGAAATAAAATGAATAAAAAGTTTATTGATTTCAGTTAAGTGTCGGTATGCAAAGGAATTTCGGTTAAGTGTCAGTATTCATATGCAAAGGTATTTTTTTTACCTTCTCTTCGTCTCCTTCACTCCAAAACCATCGACGACGTAAGCAAAAGATCGAAGGCCCGATCTCTCCGATATTTCACGAAGATCTTCCTGCATGTGGTATTCTTGTCACCGGCGGTCAGATTCCAGGTGAAACCCAATTTTGATTTTGTCCGTATGAACCCTAGATTAATGTTTTTGATTTCTCTGATTTCTCTGATTAATTTCTTTGATTTTTTCAGCTTTTACAATTTCGATCGAGATTAACCTTAGAATTCGAGGCCACGATGATTAGGAGGAGACAAGTCAGGTTAGAGATAATCAAATCTGTTTCGGATTCGATATCGTGAGTGAAGTTTGATTCTTTTGGGGTGAATACGGTTTGATTTGTGGTTCTTGTTTGTTCTCTTTTGAGTTGCAGGTTTGAGATTTTGATTGTTCCTTTCTGGAGTGAAGTCGAGTTGAAGATAAAAGCAGATCTTATTGAGGTGATTCTTTTCAAAACCATTTGAATGTTGTGTGTTGTTTGAATTGTTTAGTGACTGAATTGTTGATTGTTGATTGCTGTTTATATGTGAATGACAATGTGTGTGTTTGTTTTGATTTTGTTGGTTATCGGTTAGAAACTTTAAAACATAGAAATGGTCGAAAAGACATGGGTTCATCTAAACAGGTAAGGAAAAACATTCTAGATTATAGTTACTGAATTTTGTGTGATTAAATTAGTGTAAACTACCCTCTCATGTGTCTTAATTGAAGAGCTGATCCTGGTTATGAGAGAGGTGCGTGGGAGTTTGTGAGGCGTGTTGGTGTAGATTTAGTAGAGTCTGAAATGATCATTTGCCCGTGCATAGACTGTCGCAACGTAGATCGTCACTCAGCCGGTGTTGTTGTTGATCATCTAGTAACTAGGGGAATGGATTTGAGTTACAAGATGCGGGAGGACTGGTATCATCATGGAGAAGTAATATCAGGGCCTGACTGTGGAAGCAATGCAAGCTCCAGGAAGAAAGAGATCTTAGGGTTATACCAAGCTGCTGAGTTTCTCGATGAAGATTTTCTTAGGCAGTGTGATCAAAGTGAGGTTGCTGAAGGTGAAGATAAAGAAGAAGATCAGTTTCTTGCTAAGCTAGCAGATGCAGAAACACCTCTATATCCAAATTGTGCTAACCACAGCAAGCTGTCGGCGATAGTTTCACTTTTTCGGATAAAGACACGGAGTGGTTGGTCTGATAGAAGCTTCGATCTCTTGCTTGAGACTTTGCCACAGATGCTACCCGAGGAGAATGTCTTGCACACATCCTTGTACGAAGTTAAAAGGTTCCTGAGATCCTGAGATCTTTTGATATGGGATATGAGAAGATACACGCTTGTGTGAATGACTGTTATCTGTTCAGAAAGGAGTTGGAGAAGCTAGACAACTGTCCGAAATGCAATGGTTCAAGATGGAAGATTAACATGCGCACAGGTGATGTGAAGAAAGGAATTCCACAGAAAGTTCTAAGGTATTTTCCCATAATTCCACGTCTGAAGAGGATGTTCAGGTCAGAGGAAATGGCGAAGGAGTTAAGGTGGCATTTTACTAACAAGAGTTGTGATGGAAAAATCAGACATCCGGTAGACTCCGTCACTTGGGATCAGATGAATGATAAATACCCATTATTTGCCGCTGAGGAAAGGAATCTTAGGCTTGGACTGTCCACTGATGGGTTCAATCCCTTCAACATGAAGAATGTGAACTACAGTGCTTGGCCGGTTTTGCTAGTGAATTACAACATGTCACCTGAAAAGTGTATGAAGGAGGAGAACATCATGTTGTCATTGCTGATTCCTGGTCCAACCCAACCTGGAAATAATATTGATGTGTACTTAGAGCCACTTATAGAGGATCTACACCATCTGTGGGAGGAAGGAGAAGTAACATATGATGCATTCAGTCAGACCACTTTCACGTTAAGAGCAATGCTTCTGTGGACAATTCAGGATTTTCCCGCGTATGGAAATCTTGTAGGGTGTAAAGTTAAGGGTAAAATGGGATGCCATGTGTGTGGGAAACACACAGATAGTATGTGGCTGAGTAACTGCAGGAAGCACGTATATGTGTCCCATCGAAAAGGTCTATCTCCGAGACATGCCTATCGAGGAAAGAAATCATGGTTTGATGGTAAAGCTGAGCATGGGAAAAGGGGTAGGATTCTGAGTGGTCAGAACATAAGCCAAATACTCAGAAATTACAAGAATGATTTCGGAAATGTGAAACGAACTGGAAGGAAGAGGAAGATTGAAGAGTCTGTTGGGTCTGAGTCCAATACGGAAGACGAATCCAGTGAATCTGAGGAAGAGGAAGAAGTAGTGGATGAGGAGGAGATATCTAGATGGAAGAAGCGGTCAATCTTTTTCAATCTGCCTTATTGGGAGGTATGTATGTAATATAAATTGATGTGTATTTTTCAGAATTGTTTTATACGTAGCTTTCTTTGACACTGTTATGTGTGTTTGTTTTGTCTAGGATCTTCCGGTTAGGCACAATTTAGACTTGATGCACGTGGAAAGAAATGTTGCTGCAAGCCTTGTTGCAATGTTGTTGCATTGTGGAAAATCAAAAGATGGGCTTAACGCTAGAAAAGATCTGGAAGTGCTTGGCATTAGGAAGGATTTACATCCTCAGCCCCGTGGGAAGAGAACTTGCCTTCCTCCAGCTCCTTGGTCTTTGTCCAGCAAAGAGAAGAAAGTATTCTGCAAGCGTCTATTGGACTTTAGAGGGCCGGATGGGTACTGGTCAAATATATCAAGATGTGTCAAGATAGAAGAAAGTAAGATATCATGGATGAAATCACATGATTACCATGTGTTGATGCAACAACTTCTTCCCGTTGCGATTAGAGGTATCAAATGAGATACTTTGGTTAACTTTGTAGTGATCCATATATAGATGTCTTGAGTCTGATCTCCAATGGTTATTTCTTTGACAGGATTATTACCTAAAGGTGTTAGGTTAGCTATCGGACGTCTTTGTGCTTTCTTCCATCATCTCTGTCAGCGAGTTATTGATAGAGAGACAATTTTAAAAAAGGAAACAGAAATTGTGGAAACTCTGTGCATGTTTGAGAGTTTTTTCCCTCCAAGTTTTTTCGATATAATGGTGCATTTGTTAGTTCATTTAGGAAGGGAAGCGCGGTTATGTGGACCTGTCCATTTCCGTTGGATGTACCCATTTGAGAGGTACAAGTTATATAGCTTATTATAGTTGTTTACTTTATGCAGTCACTACTTCTAACCTTTGATGTACTTGATCTGATTCAGGTACATGAAAGTACTGAAAGACTTTGTAAGAAACACTGCAAGACCAGAGGGTTGTATCGCTGAAGCGTATCTCGCAGAGGAATGTGTGAGGTTCTGCAGTGAGTTCTTGAAGAAGACAACAAGTTATGAGGAGAAACCTGAAAGGAATTCCGAGTTCGAGAGCAGCTCTATTCTGGAGGGTCGTCCAATATCCGCAGGCAATTGTTGTGTTCTATCGGAGAAGGATATGAAAATTGTTCATCTTGCTGTGATTCAGAATATGGCAATCGTCGAACCTTATGTGGAGTAAGTGTTAAAAATTTTGTAAAAATTAATACTGAATGTTGGTATGTTGAGATGCTAATAACTTGTGATGTGTTCCATTTGCAACATGCACCTACAACATCTACAAGACACTAATGAAAGATGTAGACGTGATGGAACAACATTATGGAGAACCCATACACAGAAATTTGCGTCTTGGTTAAAAGAGAAGGCAAGTTCCTAATCTGAGTAATTATTTATTTATAATTATAAATATGTATTGACACTTAGCTTATATTATATAGATACCAATTACTTCAGAGAATCACGAAGAAACACTGAAGTGGTTGGCCTACGGTCCTCGTTCAAGCACAAGGTGTTACACTGGCTATATCATTAATGGTCTGCGGTTTCACACCATTTCAGTTGACATGCAAACACAGAACAGTGGTGTTGTGTACGAGGCAACAACTATGTGTCGATCTAGTGTAAAAGACACTTCTCAGATGGTAGATTTAGTAACTTACTATGGTAGAGTGGTGGATATTCTACTGATCGACTACAAACATTCTACATTCCTGTATTCCGCTGTCTATGGGCTAACGTAGGTAATGGAGTGAAGGTCGAAGATGGCTTCACACTAGTAAACCTGAACCAAAGTCAAATGGCTTTTGCTAGGGATCCATACATCCTCCCCTCACAAGCCAAGCAAATATTTTATTCCATAGTAGATGAGTCATCCACTTTGTTTGTAGCTATGCGAGGTCGTACAAGAAGATACTGTAAAGAGGATGCTGAAGATGGTCATGCAGATGTTGGTCCATTGGCATCAGTGGTAGACATGGATGTTGATGACTCGGTTGATGATTCTAGGAATGTCAAGGCTGACTGTGAAGACATTTATGTTTGAAATCAAACATATTTTTTGGGTTCTGTTGCTTCTGCGTTGTCTTTTGGGTTAATATGCAGCTGTTGCTTGCTTGTGATTATAAGTGTTGTTTTTTGGATTGACATGGCAGCTGTTGCTTGCTTGTGATGATAAGTGTTTGCATTTTGGATTGACTTGGCAGCTGTTACTTGCTTGTGATTATAAGTGTTTGCATGTTCTCCTATCATTGTGTGTCTTCTTCTTTTCATTGTGTTTTTAAACATTGTGTTTTTAAACATTGTGTTTTTAAACATTGTGTTTTTAAACATTGACACTTATAATTCAATTTATGTTTCATGTGATCTAAGATGGGGAATCGTAGGAACAAGCGTCTGAAGAAGTCAACACCGAAGAAGAAGCAGAGTGATATAGACGAGGATCAATTCATTGAAGACGTTACACCCAAACAAGTTATAGAACAGTCTGAAAAGGACAACGAAGAACAGAACGACAAGGGGGGAGAAGAACATGAGCTAATGGAGGAAGAAGGACAGGATCTAATGGAGGAGGAAGAACATAACGAGCTGGAGGAAGAAGGACAGGAGCTAATGGAGGAGGAAGAACATAACGAGCTGGAGGAAGAAGAACAGAACGAAGAGGAAGTTGAGGGAGAAGCCGAAGATACTCCTGAAGCTGTTGCTGCATCACAGCGTAAAAGACGTCGGGGAGCAACGAAGATGAAGAACATTGCCAAGGATCCAAATGAAAGGCTACATGTTGACTTCACCGACTTGGGAGAGCCTTGTGGTCCAGGGTCAGTAATGTTATCCTCTTACTTGGGTCCATTAGTACGTGAACATGTTCCTGTGATCATTGATAACTGGCGGAAGATTACTGAAGATATCAGGACTGTGCTATGGAAATCTATTACGGTAAGCTGAATCAAGTTTTACATTTACAATTAATTTTGGTTATATGTTAATGTGTCTCCCAACATGTCTACAGATGAGGTTTGACGTGGACGAAGATTTCAAAAAGGATGCTTTGTTTAAGCAGATGGGGTGTTTGTGGAGAGCATCCAAATCACGTCTGGTATCCTCACTCAGGAAAGCTCCTACCATCAACGCAAGGATGGACCTGCAACCCAAGAATGTAACTACAACTGAATGGCGTAAATTCGTCCGAGAGAAGACAAGTACCGCCTTCAAGGTTGTCAGTGACTCTTACAGAGAAAGAAGAGAGAAGCAGATTCCTCACACTTGCGGTCGTAAAGGAATGGTGAGATTGAGAGAAGATCTGGTTAAGGCTAGCGACGACCCTTCACAAGTGTCAAGGCTAAGAGTGTGGGTCAAATCACGAACTAAGAAGGATGGAACGCCTGTCAATGTGAATGCGGCTGAAAAGATAGTAAGTTAAGCTCAATCTGTTTACATAGATTTTATGAATTTTGGATTGTCTGCTGCTTGGTGATTACGAAGTTTGTCATGTGTTTCCAGAGAAAGGCGTCAGAGATAGAACAGGAGGGTCGTCAAGATTCATCCTCAACGAATCCAAAGCAAGATCTGATAACTGAGATATTGGGACCTGATCAACCTGGGAGGTTGAGAGCAATGGGCAGAGGCATGAGCATGACCAAAATAAACTGTTTACAAATCAAGAACCACTTCATGGCTGCCATGGAAGAAAAGCATGTCTCTATGGAGAAACAGATTCATGATTTACAGCAGCAAATTGCCAGAATGAATAATCAGGGACAAGACACTGATGTCAGTGAGAACTCGCATATCAAGGTGTGGACTCATGACTTCCTCTGTCGTAATCTATCTCTATAAATGTAGTTATGAATTGATTTGAATTTTTTGTACTTCATGTAGAGTGTTAATACCAAGTTACTTCCTAAGTGTTATCTTCTGGACTGGTCTGGTCTCGATGTCAATGTTGCTGAGGGACGGGTTGTTTCATCAGAACCTGATGAGTTAGTTAATGGGATTCCTTTAGGGCCTAATGCTGTGAAGGTTTTAGTTGAAACTGCAACAAAACCAGAAACTTTCTTATGGAGACCTGCGCCTAATATGTTTAATATGGAGGATGCGGTAGGTAAATGGTTGCATGGCATTCCGATCATTGTATTGTTCCAACGGCAGGTTTACTAGACGATAATGCTCCTAAGGTTAATTTTACTCTTCCTCTGTAGCCAATAAGTCTGAAGCTGAGTTTCTTATACAAAATTGTTTGTCTTGTTTTGCAGAGCCCTTTCAGAAGTTCAGGAAACAAATGCAAACTCATGGACTATGTACATAATAAGGAAGTCGTTGCTGTAGGTCGATGGCAGACGAAAGAACCAAAAACGTTGGTCAACGGAATTCCGCTTTGTCCAAATGCAGTAAAGGTGTATGTGGATGAGGTTGTAAACCCTGATGCATACATATGGAGGCCTACTGTAGGGAAGACAACTATGGAGGATTACCAGAACTGTTTTGTTGGATGGCCAGCAAATAAAGTTGTATTTGACTCAAAAACACCTAATTCTAAAGCAGGAAGTTAGAGAGCAGGAAGTTCTATAGCAGTTAGTTCAAAAGCAGGGAGTTCAACTTGTAAGAATCAAAAGTCTCCACTGAGTGCAACAGCTTCTGCCAAATCTGCAGCGAGTGTCATTGATCAGCCTGCGAATGAGGATTCTCCTTTAAATCCACCAGCTCCAACAAAGAAACCTGTAGCGCCTATGAAACAGAAGTCACCTACAATTCCACCATCTCCTCTTCGCAGATCAGAGGTAGTTTCTGTCCTTGAATATTGGTTTTGGTTGTGATCTTTGAATATTGGCTCTGCTTTCTGGTTTGTGGTTGCAGCGTAACAAATTCAAGCATAATCAGAAAATCAAGCTGCTGGACCTCTCCGGAAATAAGGTGGTCGTCGCTGAAGGACGTTGGTCATCCAGTAATCCTGAACATCTTGTCCACTTTCAACCTTTGGGCCCTGGTGCATGTCGAGTCTTTGTGGATGTTGTGAAGATTAAAGATGCTGCTGTGTGGAGGACATCATCAGAGATCGAGTATATGGAAGATGCACTTGGAAGCTGTCTTGCTTGGCCAGAGGATAAAGTTCTATCGGTGAGATCTCGTTGATTTGTTACAATGTGGAAATATGTCAAACTAATCAGATAATTTGTCTTTCTGTGCAGGTTTAAAAACCGAGCCAAAGGAACCAAACCACAAGAATGTCTGTGTTTTTAATGACTCTGTTTTTCAATGCCTCTGTTTTATAATGACTCTGTTTCTTTTAAACTCTGTTTTTCCTTCTAAGACACTCATCGGCTTTCATTTCCTGTTTTCCCAGAACGTGACTAAGTGTTATTTGCCTTCTATATTGTGCTTTTAGAATCTTAAGTAATTATGGATTTATATATGATGCAATGTGTTTGTCTTAATTCATCACAAGGCCCAAAATTATAATGTTGAAATTTATAATTTTTTGTAACCATGCAGATTTAGTGGTTATAATTCTTTGTAATAATTTAATTATACACTTGAAAATTGAAATGTCCAAAAAATATTTCATATAACAAAGCAAAAGATAACTTTTAGTGTTTAGGGATTAGATTTAGGGTTTAGTGTAATGATAGGGTATAGTGATTCATAAACAAAAAAATGTGATAATGTTTAGAGAAGGTAACCATGAGATAACAACACACAAATAATGATAAAATTATGAATCAAGTGATCTTTCCACACTTTTGTTATCGAGGTATATGTGTTTTAGTGTGAAGTTTTAGGGGTTAGGGTATAAATTGGTTTACTTTGAGTGTTAAGTGTTTATATGTTCACAACATGATGTTTTTTGCATAATCTACTTTGTACTGATTATATGATCATTGTTAAATGTAGATATAAATTCAAATACAAGCATACACCATCCTAAATCATATCAAAATCAAGCAAAATCCATGATGTTCTTATCTCACAACCATAATTTCGTTACTTCATACATGAGTAGGAACTAAAAAATTTCCACTCATTATATCCATTGGATTCAGATGATCCAACGGTGGAGATTAGTTCTTTAGGTTATCCTCGTCATTGTCTCTCATTGGTCGAGAGCTTCTTTGGAGGCAAACTGAAAATTTTCTAATTTTCGGAGGCAAAGAAAAATATATTTTCTTTATCGACTTCTCTCTCATTCCCTCAATCCACCACAAATCTCTCTCTGAACCCATCTACGATTTTCTCTTAATCTACCACGAATCTCTCTGAACCCATCTCTCCTTCCAACTCAAACCACCACAAAATATGTATAAGCCACCACGATTCCATCTCAAACCACCACAAATCTCTCCGACCCTCCACAATTTCATCTCCAATCTCCGTTGATTAGGTTACAGACTTCCGGAAGGTAATGAATCTTACAGATTCCATAAGCTTTGAATTAATTTTGGATTATTTTTTCAATTTAATCTTTGCTAATTTACTCTTCAAATTTTTCAGTTTTATCTTCATAGATAACCGACATACTCGATTTCCAGGTAAGAGAAACTCCAATAATTTTTGATTTGTTACATTCTGTTGAGATATTCAAAGATCTAGCTTCAGTTTAATTTTCCATCTAACAGCTCTAATGGATTCAAGGAAGGGCATCATCTTAGGCCTCGCTGCAGGCGGAGTCAAACCACAACTCAAACAACAACATCCACAACATGAAGCGGTCAACGCAGCTCAAAGGCAACGCCCAATACCAGAACAAGGACAGTCCTCAGGAGGTAATGAAGTGGAAGAGATAACTAGAGCCGAGTTTAGAATCTCTCAAGGCTACCACTTCACACGCATTGAGGAACCAGAACCAGGACAGTCCTCAGGAGGTAATGATGTGGAAGAGATAACCAGAGCTGATTTTAGACGCTCTCAAGGCTACCACTTGACACGCATTGAGGAACCTGAAGAAGACATCGACCCAGGGTTCCTAAACTTTATCAGATCCATGAATGCCCGCCACTCAGCTGCTGTGAGACGGCCACAACACTGACAGTCATCACGAGCCAGGGGTTCTCGTCAAGCATAATGCCTACATTTCTATAAACCATTTCCTTTAGTCTGTGTTTTATTTGCTTCAGGATCTATTGTAGTTTATCTTTCTATCTCTTTTGGTATCTTTGTAAACTGTTACTCTTTATGTAAAATATATATATTTAGAATTTTTTTTAATTTACAAATTATTCTATTCAATATTCAGAATAAACACCTATATCACGAAATTTCAAAATAAATGGCACTAGAAAATTAGCTATGAAAATCAACATCCTAGCACAAGAAACAAGCTATTTTATAATATTAAGCAGCAAACAAAAAAAGCTATTATAAGTGCAAGCATTAAAAATAACAAAAGATATGAAAACATATTCCATGACAAAAAAATATGTGATACTATAAAGTATGTTACAGCACAGGAAAAATGTCATGTTAAAATGTAATACAGCAAAAACAATTCGCTATAAAACATATTAAATACATCACTAGATAATCGCTATTATATCTTCATTCTTTTGCAGCACACGATTAGTGCTATTATAGGGGGGGGTCTACCATAGCTGCGGCTGTCATAGCGTTTACAAAAGCGCTGCGAAAACCATATCATAGCGTTTTCACGGCGCTGCCAATGCCGATTTTCTGGTAGTGTCTGTTCAGGTAGGTGGGTACTACTCGATATGGTGTTTTATATTTAGTTTTCATAATTTTCTGAAAAGTTCTATGAAATGGGGGATTTTCAAAAAGATTAGTATTAGGGAACCACCAAGACAACTCCTAACATTCTTTGTTCTTTTAGCTAGTAGATTATCTTGTAATCTTTTCAGTTTTGTGTCACCCAAAAGCAGAGCTGCCAAAGAGATTGGTCAGAGAACTGTCAGCAGTAAGAAAATGCTTTGAGATTAAGAGGACGTATTAATCTTAACAGGATGATTCTGTGACAGTGATGCTAGTGGCGTGAGTTTACCGAGAACCCTATTGAAATTTGGAGTTGAGCCAGCTTGAGGTGATCTTTGAGATGGATTGGTCGGTCCCACACATGGTACTAAAATATTATGACAAAATGTGTGTCCATATTTTCTCGATAAGTAGGGGATGTTAAGTCTTTAATGGAATAAAGACTAGGACATGGATTTTCCTATCTCGTTGTTGCAAGCAGAATAGTTGAGTGGGAATTGGAATGAGACATTCTTAGAAGTGAAGCTTTGAAAATGGATACCATTCCCATAGTGGTCGAGGATACATATGTATTTGAGCTACTACAAGGATTCCCACTAAACAGTGATGCCTTTACAATATAGATAAAACCCGGGACGGCTGCTGTGTCAAAGACACCATATTGTTTAGCATCTACAGTTATGTTCAAGTTGAAGAAGCAGTTCCAATCAAGTAGCTTTCCTTTGGGAGAACATGTCCTATTGTAAAGGAGAAGAACATGAGGTTCTGACTTCACATGGATTATCGATAATTGGATTCTTGGTTCGTGTGATATTAGAATCTTTGCCAAATGCTTTAACCAGCTAAAGGAATGGTTGACTCAAACGCTAGAATTAATACTATCTCGGTCTGGAATACCACTGGTAGTATACACAAACGCAACTGGAACTTGCAATGAACTTTGTGAGTTACACTTGTATGCCACGTAAATGGGAGAGGACAAACTTTGATTAGAAGCTTTGTATCAAACCAACTTGTTACACACTTTTACTCATAAATATAGTGAACGTTTCGGACAATGAAAATCTGAAGGACGAGATCTTAGAATAGCTGACTATTCAAAATATTCCTTTCATCTAGACACCTCAATGATGTATCAGGACTTGAAGAGGAATTACTAGGGCTGGGTTAAAGAATGATGTCATTACATGGGTCTCACAGTTGAGGCAGGTTAGACAATAAAAAGGGAAAGGTGAATCCATAGTGGCCTGTAGAAAAGATTACATGTACCAGAATAGAAATGAGACATGGTAACAAAGGACCTTGTTATTGGAATCCAAGGACATGATAGTCATCTGATGCTATGTTGCGTAAATGTCGGCTAGAATGGGAAGGAAGGTCGGATGATATCTAATACCGGTTGAATCCATGTACAAAAATATATACCACTCGAGTATAGAGATGTCCCCGTACAAGGCTTGTATTGGAGACCATGCTGGACCCATTTTGCTAGATCAAATTGGGGTAGAGTCGGGATCTATAGCCATAGATGTACCAGGAAACCGCTAAACAAGTAAAGTGGAATTACTTGATGTGGAGACAAAGGAAGCACATGACCATCAAAGGTTTATATCATCAAGCGCCGTATGGATTTGGAATTGCATATGGGATTTTGGGGTATCTATGGATGAGTGATCGGTCCTAATATTTACCACTTTTAGACCATTTTATAGGTCCTATTTGGAGTCTGTTATGTGTGTCTAAGATGTGTTTAGAGTCTTTTCAGGTCCATGTATCTTTTGGAGCATAGTAGAGATTATGAGGATTTCTAGAGCTCAAAGAGAGAGAGAGAGAGAGAGAGAGAGAGAGAGAGAGGAACCCCATAGTTGGTCAAATCCATCGACGACGCACTCTTGCTGTCGATCGCCAGTCGACGCGCATAAGCTCAATTAACAAAGTATCCGACTTGAAGCACAAGTCATATAAATTACTAGATTGCAACTGGACGAGTTTTACCTTGTTTATATGGTCTTTGCTAGTCTTTAATGCAAAGAACGACTCTAGAGACCTTTTGCAAGCTTTGAGACTTTCCGTAACAAACATAGAAGTTTAGGTTTTTGGGGAAGAGATCAAGACTTCTCAAGATTTGTACTATTCTTAATATTATGCATTATTTCATTTTATGATTATGTTCCGCTTAGCCATGTCTGAGTATTTACATTGTTAGATTTAAGGTTTATTAAAAGTGTGGATGGATTATCCAAAAGAATATAATTTCTAGGGTGATTACTAGATCTATCAATAATTGTGCTTATTGCTTGTGTTCTAGAGTAGCTAACTAGAACCCTGATATTAGAATAATTGCCACTGCGAGAGTAGGATCGTTCACTAAACAAATCTTGTTGAGCTTAAGGTACTAGGGACAGTCAAGAGAATGATCTAGTGATTCTAAGTAAACCAATCGAATCTGGTCGTTTAATGCTTGAATAAGAAAGCCATTGATCGATGTCGTTTGCATACCATTGATCGACGGTCATTCCAAATTTGCACACGAGAGTTGTAGACTCTAAGCTTAGCCATATGATATATATAACTATTAATATCTTTACTAATTGATTTCTTGTTCTATGAATAACAATCCCTTACCTTCTATCAATTATAATTAACTACCTGAAAACCCTAGATCTAGCTATTTTCCTTACTTGTTTACAAACCAACTCTTTCCTATTTACTTATTCTAAATTCTTATTAATTGCTTACTATAACTAAGTCGACTATCAAATCTATTGTGTGCCCCACTCTCTGTAGATTCGATCTCTAAGTACTACAACTGAACCTCTTATTTGAGAGAGTAATTTGTAGCTCTAGGGTAATTTGAGCACGTATCAATGAGAATGTTATCAGGGAAGTGATCATGACTGTAAGACACTAAGGATGTGGTATATGTGATCGGTTGTGATTGTGAGAGGATGTATATGGTGGAAAATTAGTTGGAATGCCACAACAAATGTCTGATTTCAGAATGTGTTCAAGTATCATTTTTGCGTAGCGCCGTCAAAGGGATGAGTTGATTCTTCAAAAGTTATCGATAGATGTGTGTCATAGTGTATCAATGATCAGCAAACATGTGGAATTTGTAGATGGAAAGTAAGTAGTTAAAGAGACGGGGACATGGATGGTCTTGGTTTGATGGGAAAGGGATGAGAGCCAAGAGAATGTTTGAACCACAATAAGTAGAAGGGAACCGAGATGTTTGCAACAACCAGTGGATCATAAAGTGTTGAGTTGCTTAAGAGAATAACTGGATCCGTTTGGGCTTGGGATGTGATTGGTTGCGGTTTTGAGACGGCATTTGGGGACAAATTCCTTGAGGATTGTAACATACCTAAACCGGGCCACCAAATTTCCTTTTAAGTTTAGAGAGAGCCCGATAGGTCCATGTCCCATTACGATTAAACCTAGGGTTTCCCTTCCCCTTATCTATAAAGAAAGGGGCCTCCTTATCTTTTTTTTTATCTCAAGAGAGAAACAAAGAAAATGCATGCAGATTCTAAGCCAGAAGCCATCGCAACCTGTCCCGAGCCACCTTGGCCTCTGTGGATTGCCATTGTAACCGGCCGGCCTCCGACCAGCTGCCTCTATCGTAATCTCTCGGCGCCGTCAATCTTTGTCTTTCACCATGTTTATACGGTAAGTGTCCGTCTACTTCTTCTTCTTCGTTATCCTCTCTACATATGTCACATGTGGTATATCTGATCCATATTCCTTTTTCTCATCTTATGTTGAATGCGAGAGTGCAGATCTGTGTCTGTGTGGCTGTCTCCTTCTTCTTCTAAATATGGATTTGTGTCGTCAAGTAAGGAAAATATTAGGACGGAATGTGGACTGCTCTCTTTCCACAGTGCTTCAGGGAATTGGCGATGAAACCTTCCTAGGATTCGCCACTATGATTTTGGTTGGATTTGGATTGATGAACTGGTGATGCATAGATGATTTGATGATGGTTTAGATGACATGATAGCTAAGATTTTTCCGGTTTGATAGATGGATCAATTATGTCACACATGGTTTGTGGATTGTCCCTTAATTCACCCACTCTCTTGTCTTTTATATGACACACCAAGTCAACCTGAGAGGTTGTTGATTGCTTTGGGTTCACACACCTCACAATCAAGTTGTTCTTTGGAAAAAATGAGTCACCAAGTTTAGAAAGAGATAGTTTTTGATAAAAATGATGATTAAAACTTAACGAAATCCATACAAGAGTTTAAGAAGAAGAATAAGAAGACAAAGAGAACTCAAAAGCAATGCAGAAAACTAGGAAAGAATAAACTAAAACTAGGAATTACTTGGTTTCTTTGCTTGGACCAAAGACCATCTCTTCACCTTCAGCTGAGTGGATCAGCTGATAATTTCTTCCATAAGCGCTTTGGCCTTAGATATTGTAACTGACCCATTAGAGAAAAAATGGATCATTAGTTTGTTTCTTGATCTTTTCTTGGGCCGAGAAAGGTATATTTCGACCAACTTCATCTCGGGCCTGATCCACATCACTAATTGACTTGATGGAAATGTTCTCCATGTTTGTTTTCTCGAGTAACAAGCTCATCATAGTCCCTTCCAAGTTCGTATCCATCTTGAACAAGATCACGTCCTTCTTTCAACCTTCCGGGTTCATCCATTGTTGCATCAACTGGTTCATCCATGGTTGAATTGGCTGGTTCGTCTACAGGAGCATCACTTGGATTGACCAAGGTTGGATCATCTCTTCCTCCTTTGAAAGGATTTGTTCTCAAATCCAAATCACATTCACAAAAAGGGACTAACTGAATATTTACCTTGAAGCTTTATCTTGTATGCATTGTTGTTAATCCTTTCCAACACTTTAAAAGGTCCATATTTCTTGGCAACAATTTGGACTTTCTATAAATTGTGAATTATCTAATTTCTTAGATGTATACACACTAAGTTTCCTGGTTCAAGGATCAGTTCACACCTGCCTTTGTTTGCATACTTCTTGTACTCCTTTGTCCTTTTTTCAAAATGTTTTCCCAAACCTGTTCATGCAAAGAAACCACATACTCGGCGTTCTTCTTTCCATCAAGATTAGCTTGTTCTTTAAGAGGTAAAGGCAACAAATCAAGAGGAGTCAAAGGACTAAACCCATACACAATCTGAAATGGTGAGTACTTTTTAGTCATCTGAACATAATAATTATATGCAAAATCGACATGTGGGAGACAGTCTTCCCAAGTCTAATATTTTTCATAATGATGGCACATATGAGACTAGACAAGGTCCTATGACCACTTCAGTTTATACATCCGTTTGAGGATGACAAGTAGTAGAGAACAACTATTTAGTTCCTAGTCGAGACCACAATGTCTTCCAAAAATGACTTGACAACTTGGTATCTCTATCAAAAAATCGTCTTAGGTATGCCATGTAAACATACTACTTCTCTAAAGAAAAGATCAGCAACCATAAGAGCATCACCAGTCTTGTGACACGGTATGAAATGAGCCATTTTTAGAACCTATCAACAACTACAAAGATGGAGTCACAGCCAATCCTAGTTCTAAGCAAACCAAGCATAAAATCCTTTGATATATCTACCCATGGTTTTTGAGAAATTGGAAGAGGAGTATACATACCTTGTTGTTGGGCTTTAGACTTTGCTTGCTTGCAAGTGGCACACTTGTTGCATAGCTTCTCCACGTCTTTCTTCATTTTTGGCCAATAGATATGTTCTTGTAAGACATTCAACGTCTCAGTCCCAAAATGCCACATCAATCCGCCTCCATGTGCTTCCTGACAAATAGTTATCGCAAAGAATAGTTAGGAACACATAGACGAGACTCAAAGAACAAGGACCCATCATCCTTAAAGTGTTTCTCAACAGAAACTTTATCACACTTAATATAAATTTCTTTGAAACCCAGATAAGTCTCATAATAGAATTTGATTTGTTCATACCAAGAAGCTAAGTTCCCAAAGTTTAGAGAAGAGGGTACCTTCAAGATAGGGCATCAGCCACAACATTTTTCTTACATTGTTTGTATTGGATAACATGAGTAAAATTTTCCAGGAACTATACCTATTTGGCATGTCTTTTGTTGAGATTTTGCTGACCTTTAGATATCTCAAGAACTCATGGTCAGTATGGATGACAAATTTCTTTGGCCGGAGGTAGTGTTGCCATGTTTGGAGTGCTCAGATCAAGGCATAGTGTTCCTATCATAGGTTGGATAGTCCAGTGTGCCTCTCTAAACTTGTCACTAAAGTAAGCAATAAGTTTCTTTTCTTGCATCATGAAGGCCCCATTATCTACACTAGATGCATCAAACACAATTTCAAAAGTCTTAAGGAAATGAGGAAGCATGAGTAAAGATGCACTGGTCAACTTCCTTTTGAAAAAGTTGAAAGCTTCTTCATGTGCTGGTCACCAAGTAAAACCCATGGTTTTCTTAATAACTTCAGTAAGAGGGATGCAATGGTGCTAAAGTCTTTCCCGAATCTCCTATACAAGCTGATATACTATGGTAGTTACAAATTTTTAACATAGTAAATGTTATTTTTAGAGTCTATTATATGTGCTTGGAGTCTATTTTAGAGTCTTTTCAGGTCCATGTATGCTTTGGAGCAATGTAGAGCAATTTGGAGCTTATTGATGAGGAAACTTGTATATGTTCAAGAAATCAGAAGTCAGACCCGAGATTCAGAAGAAGTGTTGATCGACACCTCTTCCTTTGTATCAATCGACACTCGGGCGAGTAGACATGGCTGACTTAAGTCAAGACCGAGTCAAGCCTAGAAGATCCACATATTATCAAAATACCCCTGAACGACTTTGTACTTAATATTTATAGGTTTTGCCAATGTTTAGGAAAATGACGACCCTTACAGTTCACCACCATTCTTAGAAGCTTTTTATTCATTTCAGATAGAATATCAAAACTATTTCAGAGGTTTGTATTGAAACTCCATTTTTTTCTTACTCTATCTTTATGAAATTAATTCAATTATTCTGTATGTCTTGCTTAATTATGTCAATGTAGTTACTTTGTCAGATTTAGGGTTTATTAAAGTTTAGATAAATTATTGAAAGATAGAACTGCTAGTGTGATTTATTAGGATCCTTAAACAAAATCGATCTAACTGCTTGTATTCTAGAGTATCTAACTAGAATCCTGATCTTAGGATAATTGACAACCTTGAGAGTGGGTTCAAATCCTAATAATAATTATGCTGAGCTAGATTGTAGGCGCAAGCGATAAATACTTTAGTTAACCTAGTGAACATATCGAACATGGTGTTAATGCTGGTCTAAGGAAGTAACAATCGACATTAAATTGTATTGATCGACATTCATTCCTTGTTCGCATGCGACAGCCGGAACATAGGGCTTAGTCGTCTGGTTTAACTCGTAGCGAGATCTGGATGTCTTACTATTGCATTCGAGTTCTAGGACTGTTCATCACACACCCTTATCATCTATAACTCATAATTCTGATTGCCTGAAACCCTAAGTCTAGCCACTTTTCCCATATATCTTACAACAACTTATTCACTGATTGACTGCTTTATTTACTGGTTTAATAATTATTGCCTAGTTTAATATAGATTCTAATAAGTTTATTGTGTGCCCAAACCTGTAGATTTAATCCCTAAGTACTACAATTGAACCTCTTATTTGATAGAGAAAGTTGGTATAGGGTAATTTGAGCAATATCAAATGTAGTGCCATTGCCAGGGGGCATTGGATTGGCCATTAGTCTTAGTTAAACGGTTTCGTCTAGGTTTTCTTTTATTGTTTAGCTACTAAATTTTTTCTCTTTCTTGTGTCTTTCAGGTGCATGCCTAGTAGTACAAGAAGCAACAAGGAAGCATATCTCTAGAAATACTCAGTTCCTACACAACTTGAGCGCAACATCCAAAAAGAAAAGAGAACAACATCTGTCGGCACCTCTTCTTCGTCAATCGACACTATGAGACTCAAATTACCCTAAGGAGTTACTTTTACTCTCTCAGATACGAGGTTCAAGCTGTAGGACTTAGGGATCGAATCCAAAAAGATCTAGGGTACAATAGACTCAATATTATTATAGTTAAGCGAGGAAAGTTATGATTTTATTAAGTAAGCAAGTAAAGTAACCAAAATGATTGATAGATTGGGCTTTGTAAACAGTTAAGGAAATAGTTAGATTTAGGATTTCAGGTAAGTGGATTATAGAGGATAGAAGCTAGGGGTTTTGTATCCTAGAACTCGAATGCAAAAAATAAGATATCAAGTAGTGAATCTATCTATGATATAAGTGTTTGTTAACAACTCTCATTGATAACTCGGAATAGACCGTCGATCGATGCTATTGAGATAGCATCGATCAATGCTCAAATAAATCAAACATTACGACCTAATTCAATATGTTCACTAAAATTCTGAGACCAACTCTCGCATGTATCTAGCAACCTAGTTCAACAGGATTTATTAAGGTAATGATTCTACTCTCAAAGTTGTCAATTATCCTAAGATCAGGGTTGTAGTTAGCTACTCTAGAACACATGCAATAAGCAAAGTACTGATGAAGGATATTTATTACACCCTAGCAGTTCTATTGTTTGGCTAATCCATCAATACCATAGTGAACCCTAAATATAACAAGAAAGACTACTAAGACATTATTAAGCAAAACATAATAATGAACTGATAGAATGCATAAATAGTAAAGGTAATACTAGGGTTCCAATAAAAATCTCCGAAGAGTCTCAATCTTCTCCCCTAAAGAACCCAAAAACCTTCTAAGTATGAAAAATATTGCAATGTGTATTGTAAAGCATGTCTTCTACCTAAATGATGGCATAGACTATATATATTAGGTAAAACTCATCCATGGAAATCTTGTAATATGTGTTGACTTGGGCTTTAAGTTGGCTTAGGCTTCTGCGTGTTGATCGTAGATTGACAGCAAGGATGCTTCGTCGATCGGCGCCAAGGCTCAACTTCGACTCGTACTTGCTGAATGTGAACAGCTACGTGATCTTCTGTCTCTTTGCTCCATAAAGTCTCACAATCATCACAATGCTCCAAAACGTACCTGAACCTGAAAAGACTCTAAAACATATCCTAAACACACATACCAAACTCCAAATAGGGCCTATAATATGGTCTAAAACAGGTAAATATTAGGACCTATCAACTCTCTCAAACTTAACCTTTTGCTTGTCCTCAAGCGAAACAAGGGTAAACTTGTGGAAGAGGTTTGAAAACACATGGACTCACAATAGTTCTAACTTATTCTTATCACCTTTACTATGTTGTAACCACATCTAAATTAATGCCAGTATTATAGGAATTTTTATACCTTATCCTAGTATAGCAAGCAAATCCATTGTACCAACAACTTAGCGAATGCTAGTCAAATCACCCCACTACTAACCTCTTTTCTTGCATAAAAAAAAAGTTTAGGCTTTACCTTGGGATTACTGATCCAATGACACATGGAATATTTACCCTTGCAAGTATTCTGAACACACATGCAGTCTTCTCTGATCCCTTTCTTCCCTATTTTCTCTCTTCTCTGGATCTTTTTCTATCTCAATTCCAATGATTAATGCCGGCGATACAAACATTCTGTCATCTTTTTTTCGATTTTCTCTTCTTTTTCTTTCTCTTTTTTTTCTTTGACAAAGTGTAGGCAAATAGTGGGGTCATTGATAATGTACCAATCCATCGCTTCCAACAATGTGTGATCATTCCTTTAAATGAGAGTAGTGGGGTCATCGGTAATTTACATACCCCTCTGCATCTCAGGAAATCATCTCAATCTTTTTTTTCTTTTCTTTAGATGCCGAAGAGAGAGAGAGAGAGAGAGAGAGAGAGAGAGAGAGAGAGAGAGGGAGAGAGAGAGAAGATAGATAGATAGAGAGAGAGAGAAGGGAATCAGAAGCACACATAATTTTACCTTCCAGACTTGTAGGAGGAATCCGATCTAATGTATGCCAAACCCCAAAGCAAGAAAATAAGTCAATATTAGTTTGGAGGTCGGCTTCGGTTCCTTCAAACTTTCTAAGCAAGTGTGATATAGTGGCATGACGATCCACTTTGGTATCTCTAGTACTCTCTGCAATTAACAAATCTAAGAAGGGCGTTATAGTGTGGTTAGTGAATAAGTAAGAATATAAATCTGATCATAATCCCCTTCTTGACTCTATAAAAACTTAAATAATCATATAACATAAAACTCAAAATATACAACAATATTAGTAAACCTCTCTCATACTTAAATAACACTGCCGCCAGTATTATCCCATTCTTGTTTGGTAGGCAAAAGTAAATCATAAGTTAAAAGTTTAAGGAAGAAACTCGATACCAGACTCTGTAATGAGTTACGACCGATGGTAGGTGATTGTTGTCGACCGATGGTAGGTGATTGTTGTCGACCGATGGTAAATCTTTGTCGGTGACCGATTGTGGTGTGATGGTGTCGACCGATGGTGGTCTTCAAACTTCCTTGTATCTATTAATTTTTTTGAACTTACTAAATAGTGGGTTGCCTCCCACTCAGCGCTTTGCTATAATCTTTAGCTCAACGTTTAGAACTTTTGGGACTAGTATGGAGATGGATCAACACTTGGTGGAAAACAAGTGTCTACATCTTCTTTGCTCATCCTGAACCATGTACCAATGAAGTTTTGTATGGCTTCGTCTCCTTTGATTATTTGGCTGTCCATGTTCTCCTTGGTGATCTTATATTGACTCATCCTCTCCTGAAGGTTGTCAATGCATTTGTGTAACTAGCCAATTCTACTGTCTGTAGGTTTGGAGATGTCATCCAATCTCCTGGAGATATCTTCCATCATAATGTCTTGAGTCACATAAACTCCATCAATCTTGTCTTATAACAACTTCTCAGTTACCAGACTCTGTCTAAATGGTCCACATGAAGTGTTGATCAATGGTCGAGCTCATCCGTCGATTGATGCTGCTTCGTCTGCTCCATTTGCGTACTTTCTCTGAATCATTTGACGAGTAAGGTCCATTTTATGTTTCATCTCTTCCATGCACGTAGTTAACCAGCCAATACTATGGTTGAACGAGTAGTAGACATCATGAGCCTCTCATAATAGTCATTCATCAACATCCCCTAGGCTCTCTAGATTCCTTGTACCATGTTGTCAGCCTCTTCTCTGCTGTATGTTTCTGTCTCTGGCATGTCATGTCAAATTTCTCTGCATACTCTGGCAAACAAAAACGAGTGTGTCCAATGATGGCTACTCTCTGAAGAATATCTCTTATGTCTTCCTTTGACACATTGGTGATTCAGCCATCTACAGCTCGTGCATTGCAATATTTGTCTTTGTAAATACCATAGTCATCTCTTTTCACCCAACAAAACCTTCTAGTGCTGTCCATATCCTTCTTGAAAAAGAGTATTGATCGATGGTTTAGGTTCACCGTCAATCGATGGCACGTTCCATGTTTCATCGGATTCTCTGAAAACTCCAGATTCCTCTAGTGCAAGACGAAGATACTCAATTGCCTCTTATATTAAGTAATCCACGTCATATTCTCTTTGAGGATGATATCCATAATCATCACAAAGTTATGCTCTGTTGTAATCCTCAGATTCTGCTTGGTGATAGGTATCGACCGATGTTGAAGGGTGGGTGTCGACCGACTGTATGTTGTCACCGTCAATCGATTGCCTTGTCTGGGTGTCGATTGATACTCCTCATCCAACTCCTCTTTTAGCTCAAATCCGCAGAAACATGTGGCTACAAGTCATGCATTGTTACCCAACTCGATGAGAGCAATTTTATTCTTAATTTTAACACGCTCAGAATAGTTATGTTGATCAATCAGAGATATAATGTGGCCATGAAAGCATTTCCTAGTAGTAGAGATGAGTTTCAAATATCCATAAAATGGAAGTCTTCTGGGACTATGGCATTGCCAATCTGCACTTGAAGATCTCTGACTATCCTTCCTAAGTTCAACTTAGAGCAATCCATAAAAGTGAACGAATCGCTAAAAGGCTCCACTTTCAGACTCAGCCTCTCTGCCATAGCTTTGGGAATGATGGTTAATGATCTTGTGTAACAGAGTGCACTAGGATACTCGTGACCTTCGATCAAGCAGGGAACCACAAAATTCCAAAGATCACTCTCTTCTTCATATTGATCCTCTGTTTTATCTTTTCTATGAGGTTATTGAACATTCTCTCTATATCATAATTTGTTTCCTTTCTTTCCATGAAAAAACGTCCACATCTATGAGTATAATATGCTTCATCAAATGAAGTATCTAAAGGAGTTCTGAAAACTCTTTTGGAAAAGCCATCAATCTCTTTCTCTTTGCCTTCTCTTCTCAGATGTTTAGGAATCTTCTTTTTCCTCCTAGAATGTCCTTCAGCTGCTTTCTCAACAATCATAGGCTTTGATGTATCAGTATACTGCTCAGAAGTATCCACGAGCGAATTTCTAGTAGCACTGATTAGGCATGCATTGAGATTTGGTAGACGAAATGTCTATGTTGTAGGACACCGTCGATCGACGCTCGGCACTCTTTGTCGATAAATGTTCGTTGATTCGCATGATCCCTCTGATTCTTTCGGGAGGATCGATTGACACTCAACACTCGGTGTTGATCGACACCAGTGTGAACTGCTGAAAGACATGGAGCTTCAAAACACGAAAATCTCATTCATGGAGGTTTTTTCTCTTCACCACTTGCCAAAAGTCATCATCTATCAAGGCATTGACGTGGTGCTTCTGACCAGCTTCCCCCTTCTACTTAATAAGAGCTTCTTGTCTCCTAACGACTTCACTTGTCTGGACCTCTTGATTCTCCAATTTATTCACATGGGTGTTGAGAGTCTCAAACTCGGTATTCAGATTTGTGTACACGACGTCTATCTTCCATTGAAGTCCACTATCATCTTCTGCTGTCCTTCAAGATTTCTATCAACCATGGCTTCAATCTTGCTCTCCTGAGTCTCTAGCGGAGGATTCTACTAGTGGGAAGCTCCATAAGTTCCATTGTAGTTGTTGTAGGACTTCTGCTGCTGTGAACCCTGGTTGTAATTACTCCTCTGACCAGTGCCATAAGAGTTTATGTTGTTGCCATGATTCCCATATCTCTAAAAACCACTACCACCAATGTAGTTCACATCTTCTTCTCCCTTTTCATCACTTCCAGACCCTGTGGCTTCCACATCCTCTGCAAAGCTAACCTGTTTTCTGAGAAAATTTTGAACACTGTCTAACTTTGCTTTAACTTCTTCAGTATGCTCCTTACTTAATGCATGAACTTTTTTCTTCCTCTCGTACTCAGTGTTCTTGGTGCTGTTGCTAAATGCCCAGTTCTTAATCAGCTTTGTAGCTTCTCCTGGACTCCTAATGCTGAAATTTCCCTCACTAGCTGTGTCCAGAGCCATCTGGTATGATAAATCAATACCCTTGAAGAAAGTGCTAGGCAGCTGCACTTCATTAAATCCATGGTGTGGACAGTCTCTCTGGTAGGATTAGAATCTGATCTAGGAGCTTATGAAAGATTTTGTAGGTCCTGTGTACATGTAACAATCCTGCTCCTCAAATCCGCAGCTCGCGAATTGTCAAAGAAATTACGTAGGAAAGCATTCTTGATGTCTGTCCAGGATGTAAGAGATCATGGTGGTAACTGCTTAAGCCAATATGAAGCTTCTCCAGCAGATGAATACTTGAAGAGCTCGCATAGAAGATAATCCTCAGGGACTCCATTGGCTTTAATAGAAGATACTAGATCCTAAAACCGCTTCAAATGATCCATCGGATGCTCATGTCGTAGACCATGATATGGTGTAAGTGCCACTATTTGGAAGGGACAGTTTGATCTCAAAATTGTTCCTATGAAAAGCTGGAGGACGAATGGCCGATCTGTTGGCATAAAACTGAGCTAGTGCAACGTCTGCTTCTAATTCTGGTTCAAGGATTGCAGCACCCTGATCATCTATCTTCTGCCCTGCTGCGTTCCGCTAATGACCTTCAACATCATACATGTCTCCTCTCTCATCCCTAGTCAGAATCAAAGTCGCAACCATCTTTGCTCGCGAAGTACCGCCGATTGATGGTAAAGTTCTACTGTCGATGGATGTTTGTCCAAGAGAAGTGTCGATAGAAGAAGGTGTGTGCTGTTGATCGATGGTTCACGCTTCCCTTTGTTGATGCTGCAATCAAGTGCTGCTGGGTCTAAGAAAAGTAAATCTTGTTCCTTGTTGCTTCTGGTACTGCTGGACATGCACCTGAAAGTCAAGAAAAAAAGAATTTGTAAGTAATAAGTAAATGAAATAAAGCCTGGACTAAACCTATATAACAAGTCTAATGGCAATCCTTGCTCCCCGCTAACGGCACAAAATTTGATACCACTGAAATTACCCTAAGGAGTGAATTTTATCTCTACAATAAGAGGTTCAAGCTGTAGTACTTCGAGACCAAATCCATAGAGAGCTAGGGCACACAATAGACTCAATCTTGTTATATTTAAGCTAAGCACGTTATTATTTTATTAAGTAAACAAGTAAATAACCAGAATGATTGATTGATTGGGTTTGTAAACATTTAAGAAAAATAGCTAGATCTAGGATTTAAGGTAAGTGGATTATAGAGGATATAAGCTAAATGTTTTGTATCCTAGAACTCGAATGCAAACAGTAAGATGTCAAGTAGTGTCTATCTATGATTTAAGTCTTTGTTAACAACTCTTGTTGAGAACTGAAAATATATCGTCGATTGAAGCTATTGAGCTAGCATCGGTCAATGCTCACATAAATAGAGCATTAATCGATAAGATTCGATTGATTCACTTAGAATCACTAGACAAGTCTCTCGATTGTCCCTAGTAACTTAAGCTCAACAGGTTTTGTTCAAGTAACGATCCTTCTCTCGCAGTTGTCATTATCCTTAGGTTAGGGTTTTAGTTAGCTACTCTAGAACACAAACAATAAGCACAATATTGATGAAGGATATTTATAACACCCTAGCAGTTCTATTGTTTGGTTAGTCCATCAATACCATAGTGAACCCTAAATCAAACAAGAAAGACTACTTAGACATTATCAAGCAAAACATCATAATGAATTGAATAGAATGCATAAATAGCGAAGGTAAGAATACTGGGGTTCTCTAAAGAGTCTTGATCTTCTCCCCAAAGAACCCTAAAACTTTCTAAATATGAAATAATATTGCATAGTGTATTGTTAAACGTGTCTTCCGCCTAAACAATGGCATAGACTATATATATGAGATAAAATTCATCTAGGGGTAATCTTGTAATTTGTGTTGAATTGGGCCTTAAGTCGGCTTAGGCTTCTACGTGTTGACCGTCAATCGACAACAAGGATTCTCCATTGATTGACGCCAAGGCTCGACTTTGACTCGTACTTGCTGAATGTGAACAGATACGTCATCTTCTCTCTCTTTGCTCCATAAAGTCTCACAATCATCACAATGGTTCAAAACGTACCTCGACCGGAAAAGACTCTAAAACATATCCTAGACACAAATAACAGACTCCAAATAAGGCCTTTAATATGGTCTAAAAAGGTAAATATTAGGACTCTCACACTATTCTTGAGCAAGCAGTGATCAACACTCCTGAAGCGTCGATTGAGAGATATGGATGCACTTGTTTTACTAATCCAAGATGAGCTTGGAAACCTGCATGATCCCGATGGTCATCTGCGTAATGCAGCAGGTCATAGACTAAATGATCAGGAGGCTGTAATCCCTGATCCAGAAGTAGTTGCTATTGAAGCTGCTCGACCCAGAAGTTGGCTGATTACAATCGTCCATAATAGACTATGCCAACATATCTGCTATTTGTCCTACTTTGTAGAGGCAAGATTTCAAGCTGATACCTGCATATTTTACAACTGTGGGACAAACCCTTATCATGGTCACCAACATAAGCCTCCGATGGACCATCTTGAGTGGTTCGAGGATTTTGTATATGCTATCAAATCCCATGGAGTCCCTGGGGACTACCTTCTCTGCAAGTTCTTCAAGTACTCACTTGCTGGAGATGCTTCTTGCTGTTTTAAGCAGTTACCACCAAGATTTCTTACATCCTGGATTGACATTCAAATGCCTTCCTGTGTAATTTCTTTGATGATGTACAATCTGAAGACTTGAGGAACAAGATTGCTACATTCACACAAGAGCCTACAAAATCTTTTAAAAGCTTCTGGATCAAATTCAGGTCATATCAGAGAGACTATCAAAACCATGGGTTTAGTGAGGTACAACTTCTTAGTACCTTCTTCATAGGCATCACTTTGATTTATCAGACGGATTTAGACACAACTAGTGAGAGAAACAACACTAGGAATCCAAAAGAAGCTGTGAGACTTATAGAGAACTTGCTTCTAACAATATAACCAAAAACAATGATTTTGAGACGAAGAAATTGTCTACCAGCTTGGGAAAAGAGCAGATGGATGAAGTTAAATCAAAGATGGATAGTGTTTATAAGCTTCTCAAGAAACATGTTAGGTTTGCAGAGGATTTAGAAGCTGTAGGTGTCGACAGTGACAGAGGTGACGAGGAGGATGGAACTACATCAGTGGTACTGGTTTTCAGAATCAGAGGTTTGGGAATCGGAATGGAAACATGAACTCCTATAGTGCTGGTCAAAGGAGTAATTACAACCAAGGTTTGTAGTACCATAAACCTTACAGAAACAATAACATGAGCTATGGAGCCTCTTCTTGCCAGAACCCTATACCAGAAAGTCAAGGAAGTAAATTAGAAGCAATGATTGATCAAGTTCTCGAGGGACAACATAAGTTGACTGTGGGTTTCAATGGGAAGATATATGATGTATGCACCAACCTGAATGACAAGTTTGAAGCCCACGTGAATAAGTTGGAGACTAAAGTGGTTAAGGCTAGTGAAGCGGTGAAGAGACATGAAGCACTTATTAAAGGAAAAGGTGAGGCTGGAGATAAACACCACATGATTGCCATCATAAATGATGAATTCTGGCAAGTGGTGAAGGAAGAGAAGCTCCAAGAAGGGGACTTTCATTTCGAAAGTTCCATGTCCTTTGGCAGCTTGCATTGGTGTCAGTCGACACCATTAGCTGAAAACAGATCAACACCCCCTGAGTCCATAGAATCTTGTGAGACGGCGAGCATCACTCGATACCCTACCATTGTCGACACCCCCTGTGACATACCAAGTGCATTTACCAAGTACTGACGCAAACTGATTGAATGCAACAAGACATAGATCTATGACATCAACAGATCCAAAATTGGACACCAATAATCAGATTAGAGACAAGATGAAGCAAATGATCATACTGTAGAAGAAAAGTGACCCTGGGAAGTTTGTTGTTCCATGCATCATCGGAGGTAACACCCATCCGGATGCACTATGTGATACGAGTTCTTTAGTCAACATCATGCCTAGGGTGATGGCTACTCAGCTGAATCTGAATATCAAACCTTCTAGCGATTCGTTCACTTTTGTGGATTGCTCTAATGTGAATTCACGAGGAATTGTCAGAAACCTTCAAGTAAAGATTGGCAATGCCTTAGTTCCATTGAATTTTCATGTGATGGATATTCAAATAGACTAGAATTCTTCTCTACTACTTGGGACAGACATTTTGGCTAAGGTACGAGCGATTTGCGACATGCATACAAACAGGTTGTGCCTATCACTTATAGACAAGAATGCTTTCTATGACCCCGTTCGAGTGATCAAGGGAAACACTCCCTACACTGAGATAGGAGACGATCCATGATTTGTGGCAGTTTGCTATTATGATTTTGGCGTAGAGCGTGAAGATGCCGGCAAAGTTTCGATGCACACTCAACAGAATTGGTCGGCAATCCAGTGAGCCCATGGCTTGGAGAGACTTTCTCTGTTAAAACCGCCACTCCTCCAAAAATAAGGATACGTGTAGTAGCACCAGATGAATATGGTGTTTACAAAGATGAAAAGGGCAATGCTCATGCTAAAGATGGAAGGATCAACAATGTGTCAAAAGAGGATATAGAAACAATACTTGAGATGGCAGATAGTGTGAGATGTCGGTACTTGGGTTTACCAAAGTATGAAGAGATCAAGTTGAAGAGATGACTGCTTAAGTTACTAGAACTCTCGAAAGGATGTTTGATGAATTCTACAGAAATATTAATGCAATATATTTCCCTCTCTAAAACAGTATTGGATGGTTGAGAAAGTGTATGCATGGAAGAACTGGAGCTGAAGGTGGATTATACACAGAATATTATCTAGAGACAGAAAAATCACATAACCAAAGGAGAAAAAAGCTATCAAAAGCTTTGTATGCACCTCGTTCGAATGGGCAGAGAATATGTTGATACTTGTTTCCTCAACATATATTCAATTACCTCCATACTAGCCAAAAACCTCCAAAACGCCAAGGATTATACTATAAACAAGAGCTTCGTGGGAGACAATCCATTAGTAAGTTTTAAATTTGCTTTCATTTTTATTTATTACATATTTTGTGTTTATTTACTATCAAGTTAAAAACACTCGAGGATGACGAGTCTGCAACAAGCATCGACCGACAATTGATCAATGTCGATCGACAGAAGCAACAAGTATTGATCGCTAGTTCACGGTGTCGATTGACATCATATTAGCCAGCATGTATACTGTATTTCCTTGTTCAATTTTTCCTTATGATTTGTTTTCCAGCAATCTTGGATTATATAACACTGGGACAATGTTATTTTAGTCTGGGAGAGGTAGTTACTGATATTGTGTTTTATTTTGAGTTTAATAATTTTATTTGAGTTTTATAGAGTCAAGACGAGGATGATGAAAATTTTCAGTTTACTTATTATATAACCACTCTCTAGCACCGTTATTAGATTTACTGATTGCAAGGTGTACCGGATAGAAATACCAAAGTAGATCACCTCCCAGTAACATCCACATTTACTGAGAATGTCTGAAGGAACTAAAACTGACCTCCAACCCTAATAAACTTAAATTGCTTGTGTTGGAGCTTGGTATACACTGGATCAGATTCCTCCTGCAAGTCTGGAAGGTAAAAGTTTGTGTGTTTCTGATTCTCACCTCTCTCCCTCTCTCTCTCTCTCTCTCTCTCTCTCTCTCTCTCTCTCTCTCTCTCTCCTCTCTTTAGCACTAGAAAAGAAAAGATGGAGATGATTTCCTGAGATGCAAAGGGGTAGAAAAATTTCATATGACCCTATTATTCTAATTCAAATGGATGATCACACAAAGCTGGAAGCGAGGCGTAAAAAAGTTCCTAAGACCCCATTATTCGCCTACACATTTCAAAAATAAAAAAGAAGAAAAAAGAAAAGAAAAAGAGAAGGATAAAAGATTCAGAGAAGAGAAAAACATGGAAAAAGGATCAGAGAAACCTGCTTGTGTGCTCGGATACTTACTTGAGTAAGAGTCCATGTGCCTTTTGATTGATACTCCCAAGGTAAAGCATGCACCATTTTATGTAAGAAATGAGGTTAGTGGAGGGTATGTCAGGAAATAGTAGCTTGTTAGGGTCAAAATCGGTTATGACGGAATCAACTTCAGAAACCTACCGGGAAATGCGCCCTTTCTGAAAAAGAGATAATATCTCAGAAAAAGGGGAACGAGAAAAATCGAAGTCATATCTCGGCTGACCACGAAGGAATGGTCTGCATAAGTTAGCCATCAAGAAGAGTTTGTCTTAAGACCTCGGATCAACGTATCCCCGAACGACAACATGACGAAACAACGAGAAGACTCGATCATCCAACTCCCTAGACTGAGAAGTTGGCCGAGCAAGACGTCCAACTCGTTGAACGGGCAAATCGAACCACAAGAACCGACCAACTTGCCCGTTCGGCGAGTTGGACCAATCCAACTTTCCGTTTTTTATTATTTGAGCTGCGATTCAACTAGGGTTTTTCAGTCTTTGGTTGTTAGAACTAGGGATCTCGCCGACAGCTCTCATAGCCAAGGCTCTTATCTTGTTGTAAACGCTCATACGCAAATTCAGAATAAGACATCTATTTGCTCTCTTTTCTATTCTTACTTTATTTTTTCTATCTTTGCTTTGTATTCTGATTGATTGGCGTGTGGTTTAGCAGATATCCGGGAGCTCAGGGGAACTATGGTTTACCCTACGTTCCTAATTCAACAGAAATCGACAGTGCGAATTTCGGTTCCCACAGTTTGGCGTTAGAAGGAGGGGGGGGTACAGATCAATCTAAATCTCAGCCATCAACTCTGAAACAAAGCATGTCAGATCTCAACAACCAACAGCCCCGTGATGACAACGTCGTCAACGAAAACGTAAAAAACATTCAAGAGACGAACGTCACTGCGGTCAACACCGACGCAAACACCACAGCGTTAGAGAAGGGGAAAATATGTTTTCGATTAAACGTTGCCCAAAAAACATGGGCGACCGTGAAGCAAGTCTCGGATGGTATTCAGACCTTCCCGACTCGGAGGGAAAAAATTAGTGTCTAAAAATAACACGTGAAGTAAAAAATATGTTAGAGACCGAACTTTACCAAAACCGAAAAGAGGGAGGGGTGACAAATGATCAAGGATACCTTTCAGACCCCATTTAGTACTAAGGATGGAAATGCCATCTGCTTCTACAAACGCATCGTTAACGCGGACGAAAAAGAAGTGCTTCCGCCAGTTATGTAGTTTGACATGAATTCTCTTATGATCGTTATCCCCGGCCGAGGCCTCACCTGAACTATGGACGACTTACCGACCGGTTTAAGCATAGAGTCAAGAGGATTGGCATCGAGGGTCATACCTAATTCGTAACTCAGCATAAGAGTCCTGACAATATGCTGCAAACCACAAGGGTTTATTTGACTAATTGATATCTTGGAACGGTTGAGAAGTCGCGCCATGATCTTGGGAATAGGAAACCACAAATGGCACTGCATCAGGTACGCCTCATAACATGTGAAGTAACCTTTGGGCAGAGACACAGCGACCTCTCCAACTTCCGGAAGACTAAAGTCGAATAACTCAAGAACTCGGTAATGGCTCTGGATGGCAGCAAGCCCATTTGGACAGCTTGTTCTTGGATAACCCTCCACGGGATTGGCATGAAACGGAGGCAAGACCCACGTACCAGGTATGGGAGGTTTCACTTCTCCCCTGGCCACCCAGTACGCCTCGGCTCCCTCAGGATCAACCGAGTGAGCCGAGAATTCCACCTTTGGCCCAGCATCATTTTGTTTCGAGCTGGAACCATCAGGGACAGAACGGTCGCGACGAGACCTGGAGGAAACCTTTCTTCTCGAAGATAACTTTCTTTTTACCAAAGGAAGGAAAGAGAGGAGAAAATATTTTGATTCCTGAAAAACGTTTGTGGAAATGTGCAAGTGAAGAATTTGAAAAACCATTCCACATACTTATAGAAGAAAGGATTCACTATTTCACTTCCAGGCTTCGGACGTCGGATTCCGCCTAATTCATCCAATATGCCCGAAAAACGCTCGCAAGAACATCACAATTTTGACGAGCTCGGGGGCTAACTGTTGGGGTCAAAATCGGTTATTACGGAATCAACCTCAAAAACCTACTGGGAAATGCACCCTTTGTGAAAAAGAGATAATATCTCAGAAAAAGGGGAACGAGAAAAATTGAAGTCAAACCTCGGCTGACCACAAAGGAATGGTCTGCATAAGTGAGCCATCAAGAAGAATTTGTCTTATGACCTCGGGTCAACGTATCCCCAAACGGAAACAAGACGAAACGACTGGAAGACTCGATCATCCAACTCCCCAAAAGTTGACCGAGCAAGATGTCCAATGGGAAAATCGAACCACAAGAACCGACCACTCGCCCGTTTGGCAAATTGGACCGGTCCAACTCCCCAAACAGGCGAGTTGGGAAATGCAGTCCAACCAACTCGCCCATTCAGCGAGTTGGACAAGACCAACTCGCCAAACGAGCGATTTTGATCGAACAAGGAAACCAACTCGCAAGTTGGACAAGACCAACTCGCCAAATTGGCGAGTTGGATCGAACAAGGAAACCAACTCGCCAAACGGGCAAGTTGGATTGAGCAAGATAAACCAACTCGCCCGTTCGATGAGTTGGATTAATCTATCCATTTTCCCCTCTTCCTCGTAACTCCCTCTTTTCAAACCTGATCGGACTTATCTTTGTTTCGACTCGATCCATATTGACGTTGGAAATCTACCGAAATAACTCGTTTTCTCGTGAAAAGATCGGTTCGATCGTGCAAGACGATAATGGTTAACTAAACACCTGGAGTCGCATGGCCCATATGAAAGATCCTAACTCTCGGAAGATGTCGTCTTAGGATTGCTGTTTCGATAAATCTGTAAAAATGCTTGTCGCAAAACGGCCCGAAAAGGTCTAAAACTCGACTAAAGGCCCACTCACGATTTTATCCAAAATCGTGCCCAATCTCTATGACAATTAATCTTTTATTTTGCAGGAAGGGATAAATTTTAAGTTCGGAAGATAAACGAGGTCGGAAGATAAATGTTAAGTTTCCAAAGATAATCATGAAGATCGAGGAAAAAAAAGAATCTTTCCGCAAAGCGATAAATTCGATCAAAGGCAGAAGGGGAAAGAGAAAACCGCCTCTAGAGGAGTATATAAGGACTTCGAGGGTGAGGATACAAGGGACACACGAAAATCTCGACTCAGAGAAAACATAGCACTTAGAGCATTTAGGCAACTTTCCGTTTTTTTTGTTATTCGAGCTGCGACTCAACTAGGGTTTTACAGTCTTAGGTTGTTAGAACTAGGGATCTCGCTGACAGCTCTCATAGCCAAGGCTCATATCCTGTTGTAAACGCTCATATGGAAATTTGGAATAAGACATCTATTTGCTCTCTTTTCGATTCTTACTTTATTTTTTTCTATCTTTACTTTGTATTCTGATTGATTGGCGTGTGGTTTAGCAGATATCCGGGACCTCTGGGAAACTAGGATCTACCCTACGTTCCTAATTCAACGGAAATCGACAGTGTAAATTTTGGTACCCACGTAGCTAAGTTATTTGCTGAATGGTTTGGTTGCTAAGCTAGGGTAGCGTACATAAGGTACCCCTAAAATTAACATTGATTTGATATGGGTTGCACCATTGCAGAGGTGATAATATTAAATTTAAAATTGTGTGAGTCCCTGCGTTATCAAACCTCTTTCACAAAACTATTTTATGTTTTGCTTGAGGACAAGCAAAAGGATAAGTCTGGGGGAGGTGATATACTATGAAACTTACCAGATTTCAGCCATAGTATATGTTCTTTTTAGAGTCTATTATATGTGTTTGGAGTCTATTTTAGACTCGTTTCAGGTCCATGTATGTACTGGAGCAATATGGAGATTATAGAACAATTTGGAGCTTATTGATGAAGAAACTCATTGTTGTTCAAGAATTAGAAATCATAACCAAGATTCAGAAAAAGTGTCTATCGGCACCTCTTCCTTGGTATCGATCGACACCTGCAGGAGTCGACATGGCCGACTTAAGTCAAGACTGACTCAAGACTAGCAGATTCACATATTACCAGAATACCCTTGGCTGACTTTAAGCCTAATATTTATAGGTTTTGTCAATGCTTAGGCAAGAGACGAACCTTACAATGCACCACCATTCTTAGAGGCTTATTAGTTATTTTGAAGAGAAGATCAAGACTCCTTCAGAGATTTGTATTGGTATTCCATTGTTTCTTTCTCTATTTTTATGCAATTCATTCAACTTTTCTTTATGTCTTGCTTAATTATGTCCGAGTAGTTACTTTGTTAGATTTAGGTATATTGGCGTTTAGATGAATTATTGAATCATGGAACTGCTAGGGTGATTTATTAGGATCTTTCAACAGAAATGATCTAACTGCTTGTGTTCTACAATAGCTAACTAGAACCCCGATCTTAGGATAATTGACAACCGCAAGAGTAGGTTTAACTCCTGAAAATAATTCAACTGATCTAGGTTGTTAGGCACATGGGACAACTGGTTTAGTTAACCTAGTGAAAATATCGATTAGGTCGTTAATGTTTGTCTAAGTATTGATCGACACTATGCAGTATCAATTGACACTCATTCGTTGTTCGCATGGGACAACTGGAACATAGGACTAAATCATCTGATTAGACTCGCAGCTTGATATGGGTATCTTACTATTGCATTCGAGTTCTAGGACTGTTCATCACACACCCTAGCATCTATAACTCATAATTCTGATTGCTTGAAACCCTAAGTCTAGCTACTTCTCCCATATGTCTTACAACAACTTATTCACTGATTTACTAGTTTATTTAATGCTTTTATAATTATTTTTAGCTTAATGTACGTATAATTTTAATAAGTTTATTGTGTGTCCACGTTCCCTATGGATTTGATCCATAAGTACTACAACTGAACCTCTTATTTGAGAGAGAAGTTTGCTCTAGGGTAATTTTAGAGATATCACAAGCCAGCCAAAGCATGTAAGCTTTGCACTCCTCCAACCGTCTTAGGAGTAGGCCAGTCTCTGATAGGTTTCACTTTCTCCTTATCCACTCTTATATTCCCTGAGCAGTCACAACAAAGCGTAAAAAGACAAGGTTATATGTTTCAAAAGAGAATTTTTTAAAAAGTTGGCAAACAAAACCTCTTTCCTAAGAACATCTAAAATTTTATCTAAGTGTTCAACATGGTTGGCCATAGTCTTACTATAAAGGAGGATATCATCAACGTAAAATACAACAAACAGCCCTATATAAGACATAAAAACATGATTCATCATCTCTAGGTGCGTTTGTTCGACCAAATTACAAGCCACTCATATAGACCACAGTTAGTTTTAAAAGCATATTTGTATTGATTTCCTTTTTTTATTCTAATTTGATGTTAACTACTTTTCAAGTCTATCTTAGGGAGGTAACAAAAGCCATATATTTCATCTGACATATCATCAAGATGAGGAATGCGATGTCTATACTTTACCTTGATGTTTTTGATGGATATACAATTTACACACATTCTCCATATATCATCTTTCTTTGGAACAAGCAGCACTGAAACCACACAAGGACTAAGGCTATCTCTTATTTTTCCTTTCTCCATGAGTTCAGTAAGTTGTCTTTGAAGTTCCAAGGTCTCCACATGATTAGAAATATGAGCTGGGTGTTTTGGCAATGGGACTCATGGAACAAAGTCTATCTGATGTTCAATACCACAAATTTGAGGCAACCTCATTGGAATTTCGTATGGAAAGACATCTCCATAATTCTTCAAGATAAAAGCAAACTCACTCGAAATGGCCAGTGCATTGGTATAATAAGAGGTTAGTGTTCTCTTATAAATAAATACGATCATATATAGAATACATGTTTCTCTTGGCCTTTTTTAACAAAGAAGTTGGAATTTTTCCATCTTTTGAGTCTCAACTTTAGCAGCCTCTCTTTTGCCTTTGAATTGAATCTGAGGGAACTTCATGTGGTGATAGAGGCACTAGGGTGATTTTCTTGCCTCAGTGTTCAAAATAATGTCGTTTGTGAAACCATCATGCAACACCTTATGGTCATATTGCCATGTTCGGCCCAAAAAGTATGTGACCAGCTTCCACTGGAAGAACATCACAAAGGATCTCATCCTCATATCTTCCAATGGTGTTTGGAACCCTTACTTGCTCATATTGACCTTCTAATATCCATACTCATTAAGCCACTGAAGGGTATACAGTTTTGGATGATTATGAACCTTCAAATTAAGATTTCAACAAATGATTCTCTTGCCACATTAGTGCACTTACCACCATCAATGATCAAACTGGAAACCATGTCCTGAATCTTACATCTAGTATGAAACAAGTTTCACACTGATCCTTCTCTTCTGGTTTGATTTCAACACTCAAAGATATTTTAGCAGATTGTCTCCCTGAACTGGATAGTCCATTCATTCTTCATCTATTTCAGCCAATGGTCGATTCTCTTCATACTCAAAATCTCCATTCTCAAGCAAATCATCATTTTTTATTTGAACATGCATTAGCATAAATGATATACCATGGTTTAACTACTTTTGACCATGGTATAGGTCCATTTTAGAGTCTTATATTTATATATAGAGTCGTTTTAAGTCATTTGAGGTCCAAGTGCGCTTTGAAGCTTTAGGAGCAATTTGGGGGCATGAGGAAGCATGAACCTGAAAACGATCAAGTGGGAGAAATTTTTTGATGATAGTGTCGATCGACACCCACATTAGTGTCGTATGACACCCCCTTATTTCACGAGACAAGGTGAATTTGAAGATATTGCAGAAAGGCCCAGAAGTTTTAAATATTTGCAAAATAAGACAAATAGGGTAATCCGTTAGTTCTTCATAGAAGTTGTTTTTAATGCTAGATTTTGGATTGACTTCTTCGAATCTTGAACTTGATATAACTGTGAGACATGAGAGTGTAATCAATCCGATTACCTGAATTTAGTTGAGCTAAATGTTTATTCGCAACGAGAGTTGTTTAGAGATTTAGTGAACCTGTCAAACCAGAGTTTTTTGTTTGTCGAAAGTAATTGAATTCGCAACGAGAGTTGGAATTCTAGGATTTATACATTATATAGTCCTTGCAACGAGAGCTGATTGATTTTTGCTCTGAGTTTGAGTTCAAGAACGATTCCTTAATTTAACCCCTAATAATCGATCCAGTTTATAGTTCTGAAATACCTCCGAGTATCCCTGATTCTAGCACCCTTCACCTTTGATAACTTAAGAACTTTTGTTTTAGTTGTTATTTACTGCATTATATACTTTATTGTTTAGCTTGACGTTTAAAATGAAAGTCGATTATGCAATTTTAGAGTCTTTGTGGATTCGAACTTAAGTTCTACAATGAACCTCATATTTGAGAGAGTATCTTAAAGGTTAATTTGTGCATATCAATTTTGGCGTCGTTGCCGTTGACTCTTTCTTATTGCCAATAGACATAGTATAGAGTCTAGTCTAAACTTTTATTTTTTTTGCTACTTACAAGTTCTTTTTCTTTGTTTAATGAAACATGTATTGGTTGGGAAAACAAACTCTGATCAATCAATCCATTTTCACCTCTTCCTCGTTAACACCCTCTTTCGATACTTGATCGAACTTATCTTTGTTCTGTCTCGATCAGGATTGACATTGGAACTTTACCGAAAGAACTCGTTTTCTCAGGAAAGGATCAGGTCGATCGTATGAGACGGTAACGGTTAACTAAAAACCTAGAGGCATACGCCCCATACGAAAGATCCTAACTCTCGGACGATGTTGTATTAGCAATGCTCTTTCAATAAAATCGTAGAAACGCTTAAGTCTGAAAACGGCCCGGTGAGGCCTAAAGCTCAGCTATAGGCACACTCGCGATTTTATCCGAAATCAAGCCCAAACTTTGTGACGGTTTATCTTTTGTTTTGCAGGAAAGGATAAATGTTAAGTTTGGAAGATAAACGTCAGGATGGAAGGACAAATGTTAAGTTTTCGAAGATAATCATGAAGATCGACAAAAAAGGAATATTTCCGTGAAGAGACAAATTCGACCAAGGGTAGAAGGGGAAGGAGCAAACCGCCTCTGGAGGATTATATAAAGACTTCAAGGGTAATGACGAAGAGGACACACGAAAATCTCCTCTCAGAAACATAGCTTAGCACTTAGAGGATTTAGGCAACTTTCCGTTTTTGTTATTCGAGCTGCGAATCAACTAGGGTTTTGCAGTCTTAGGTTGTTAGAACTAGGGATCTTGCCGACAACTCTCATAGCCAAGGCTCCTATCTTGTTGTAAACGGTCATACGCATATTCGGAATAAGAACTCTATTTGTTCTCTTTTCGATTCTTACTTTGTTTTTTGATCTTTATTGCATATTCTAACTGATTGGCGTGTGGTTTAGCAGATATCTAGGACCTCTAGGAAACTAGGGTTTACCCTGCGTTCCTAATTCAACGGAAATCAACAGTGCGAATTTTGGTTCCCACAGTTTGGCGCTAGAAGGTGGGGGGGGGCTCGGATTACTCTAACTCATGGCCACAAAATGCTTGATCGAAATAACGTTTGGAAATACGAAAGACAATACAGCAGCTCGCAACAACGCTGGTAAAACAACACCAGCAGTGACTGCTCCCATCTCCAACGGTCACGAAAACGCCACAGTGCTTGAGAAAATCGAAAACCTAGTCGCGACTCTTCGCCACAGGCGGGGCACCAAAACAAACTCACAATTTCTCTCACTAAAGAGAAAGGGTAACGATAAAATCAAACAAACCCCGTAAAGTTTGTCTCATTACCGAGTTGGGAAAAGCTCAGCGCACAAGGGTTGGACCAAAAGAACTTTTTCGAAAACCTTTCGGAAAAATAAAACTTTCTCTCCCAGAAATTGCGGAGAAACCCTAGATTTCTCACAGAGATAGTAAGCCCAACAAATCGGGCGCATAACCCCCACCGCTGTACTTCTTCTGAACAGTTTTTAAAGAAACGAAGTTGATCTCTAGTGAATCACTCGAAACCTAAAACGGCTAAAATGTTCTCCGAAACCTAAGATTTCGTAAAGAGTCAAGCTTCGATTCTTCGCGGCATACTACGTTACTTCTCGATGAGTATCACTTAAACTTACTTCAGAAAAACTACTCAATATCTCCTCGGATCAATCATGCGGAAACGAGAAAACCTCCGATACAGTCGACTCCCGATAATTAAGCTCATCAGACACAAAGATTCGGAATTTAAAACATTGGTTTTCCAGAAAACGGTCTCGTACAGCCAAACACGAAAACACGCATACATAACTACTTTCGTAAAATTAAACTCGGCAACATTTTAAGAAACAACATTCGTAAAACTAAACTCATGACATTTCGCGGAATAACTTTCGTAAAATTAAAGCTCAACATCATTTTCTGAAACAGATTTCATAAAAACAAACTCGACAATGTTTTATGGAACATCGTTTGGAATGTGAAACGACTTAGCATTTTATGATACAACTTTCGTAGAAAAAATTTGAAAACGTTTACAAAACGACCGCACCAGCATACCATCCAAACTCTAGTTTGACAAGTCCAACTCAACGAACGGGTGAGTTGGACAGTGCAAGCCGTGCAACTCGCCCATTAAGCGAGTTTCACAAAAAGCTTTAATTTGGCTCTCCTTTGTGTTCTTCTTCGAATCCCGATCGAAACGATTTTCGTTTCATCTCAATTAGAGTTTCCGTTGAGATTTTACGATCATAACAAGTTGGACGCACAGGTCGGACCAGTCCAACTCGCCGAACGGGTGAGTTGTACGAAACGAGCCGTTAAACTCGCCTGTTCAGCGAGTTTGACCAGTCCAACTCGCCGAACGGGCGAGTTGAACGAAACAAGCCATCTAACTCGCCCATTGGACGAGTTGGACGAAATGAGCCGCCTAACTCGCCCATTGGGCATGGACAAGCTGGTTAAGATGAATGAGTCTATGATCATCTGTCCAAAATCTCTTTAACGTATAAAAATACTTAGCTTAAAAATTGGGTTAAGAAAACATAATATAGGTCTAAAACTCGTCAAGGTTCTTTTCAAAATTACTGGAAGTTTGTAGGCCAAAATTGTAATTTATAGAAACTCAGGTCGGCTGGCTCTGAAAGCAGGGGTGTCAAGCAACACTAATGATGGTTTCTATCGACACGAACTTTAAAATTTGACTCCAACTTCAACACTTCGGGTTTTCTTTACTTCAAGCTCTAAAATGATCCATAATCTCTAGAATCCTCCAAAACGTACCTAAACCTGTTAGAACCTAAAACAGACTTGAAACATAACATAAAGACTCTATAAAAGCACTACATGAAATAAGGGTTTTAATAGCACCCCTAAAGCACTATCATACGTTAACATAGCGTTGTAGAAAGCGCTCCATTATCGCCCTCGATAATAGGTCTGGTACATTGCATTGCGGTTTTGTTATGTGCTATTGATATTTAATTAGTAATAGCGTTTTGTGTTTTGCAATTGTAATCTTTTATTATAGCGTCTCGAAAAATGATATTATAACTTTTTAACTATAGCTGTTTTTTAATTTTACTTTAGCAATTTAATTACTATTGTAGTCTTCTATCAATAGCAATATTTCAATATTTCATTGCATTTTATTATGTAATTTTTTCATTTCGTTTATGACAAATTTAATTTAATATTTTTATTTCTAAAATAATACAGAATCGAAAAATTGTCAAATAAAAATTTATTCAAATTAACATTCTAATAAAATCAAAATATTTAAAAAACCAAAAAATATTTTCAATTCTCAACTAATTTTCCATGCAAACAAGTATCTACAAAATTAATCCGCAACGATAATTCCATCACAATCATCCTAATACAAAAACTTTCATCATCAGACAATTGCGCTGCATCATCAATTTCCTGTGCGGGTAATGGTGCTCCAACAACGTTCTCCTCTTTCTCGAGTTCATGATATCCTCTCGGTGGTGCTCTCATAACAACATACAAAGGGGATTCTTCATCTTCTCTATAGTAAAATACCTTTTTCGCTTGTGATGGTGGAATGTATGGATCTTGTAAATATGGCATTTGGTTGACATGAAGATTGACAAGGGTGAAACCATCTTGTTCCTTAACACCGTAACCTCTCTTCGCCCAATTACACTTGAATAAAGCAACGCTGAACATGTGGTAGTTGAGGAGAATGATCTCTGTTATCACTCCATAATATGTGACCATATCGGTTGTATGTCTTGTATCTCTTGCAGAAGATCTACACATGCTGAAAGCTTCGTAAGTGACTCCACTATTCTGAGTCTTTCGCTTGACGGATTCTGTGTGAAATCGGTTCCCGTTAATGACAAAACCTTTATGGGTTTGAGCAGTAAATCTTGGTGCAAAGGCCAACCACCTCAGCTTCGTAGAATGATCCTTTGAGTTAGAAGGTATCTAATAAGGATGTAACTGTGTGAGCTATGTGAACAGAAACGTAAACAGATAGTGAAGTTGTACAAACCTTATTCTTCACCCATTCAGTGAATTGTTGGGTGTGATATTTAGAACAAAGTTTCATTTGCTGCACATCGAACATCATTATCTTGCAGGTTTGGTAAATGCATCCTGATTTTACAAAGTAGAGAGTTATGAGACTGATAAAAAGAATCTGTATCTGAGAGGGACAGTAGAACTTACTCAACATAGGGATCCATAGTTGCCATATTCATCAAAACATATCGATGTGCTATGTCTCTATCTTTCTCTGAAAGAACAAACTCCGTTCCCTTTTGCAGTGGTCGACCTTCAAGAACCATTCCATCAGACTGAAGATCTTCATTACGGTTAAGTGCTTCTTCAACTGGTACAAAATTGTTTAGGAACTCCAAACAAAATGCCATGCATTCTACAACTAAGTACCCCTCAGCCGTATATGCTTCTGGCCTAGCAAAATTCTTTACATATGCCTTGAGTGTTTTCATGTTTCTACAACTCAAACAATACATTAATATTCTTTACAAACCTCAGTTGATCGGAAAAACTAGTTCAGGAAATAAACATTTTACATTACGAACAAAATGAAAAAAAAACTCTCAAATAGATACATCCAACGGAAGTGTACGGGACCTCCCTAACGTGCCTCTCTTGGTAGGTGAATAGGAAGGTGTAACATGATATCGAAGAGTGATGGAGGAAAGAACCGCTCGAGTTGGCACATTGTCTCCACAAACTCTTCCAAGGTTATCAGCTTCTCCGCGTCAATAGCACGCTGACACAATCTGCTGAAGTAGTTACATACTCAAGTTACGGAAATTCTTTGTCCTTTAGGAAGCAACCCTCGTAATGCAGCAGGTAACAATTTTGGATTAGTACATGATGATCATGGGACTTAAGAGTCGCAATCAAAGGAGGGTTAATTGAAACACTGTTTGCAATATTACCGCAGTAGCCGTCAGGGCCTTTGAACGCAAATAACCTTTGACAAAATATGTTTTTCTCTTCCTTACTGAGCCAATATGATGCTGAAGGCAAGTAGAATCTTTTTCCCCATACCTGTGTGTGCAATGTTTTTCCGGATTCAAATATCTTCTAAGTCCTGTATTGCTTTGAGACCATCTTTTGACTTAGCACTCTTCATCATTGTTGACAATAATGCATCAGACAAGTTCTTTTCCACGTGCATCACATCGATGTTGTGACGTACTGGCAAATCCTAACACATTGAAAACAGTATGATCAGGATAAACATAATATGACAATTGTATCTCAGTCTAACAATAACTTGTAATACCTTCCAGTACGGTAAATCGAAGAATATTGATCGCTTCTTCCACCTCCATTGATCACTCGTTTCGTCATTCTCTTCGTCTTCAGCCACCTGATCTTTCAACAAGACATTTCTCTTCCTTTTATTTTTCTTTTGTAAAGGTCTTCCAAATTCATTCCTGAAGTCCTTTAGTGTTGCAAATATTTCTGCACCGGTTTGAATCCTGTTTGCAGTCCCGTTCTCTATTCTATTATCAAACCATCTTTTCATGCGCATGTAATGATGTCCAGGGCTTAGTCGCTTCCTATTCCCCAAATACACATACTTGCGACTAAACTTGAGCCACCTATTTGGTGTATCCTTTCCACAAACATTGCATGCTTGTTTCCCTTTAACTTTTCAACCTGCCAAAGTCCCTAGAGCCGGATAGTCGCTAATAGTCCATAACAACATAGATTTTAGTGTAAACTTCTCTTTCAGGAATGAGTCTTATACCTGAATCCCTTCACTCCACAATTCTTTTCAGTCATCTATCAATGGTTCTAGATAAACATCAATGTTGTTGCTCGGAGCTGTTGGTCCAGGGATCAACATAGTCAACATGATGCTCACAGCCTTCATACACAGAGTTGGTGCCAAGTTGTACTTGACTAACAACACTGGCCATGTATTATACTTTGTGTTCTGGATAGAGAAAGGGTTCATCCCATCTGTTGAAAGACCGAGTCGAAGGTTTCTTGCTTCACTAGCAAATTCTGGTCACTTATTATTTACTTGAGCCCAAGATAACGAGTCAACATGATGTCGCATTATACCATCTTCAGTGGCATTGTTGGCATGTCAACGCAAATCGTCAGCCATCCATGATGATCTAAACATTCTCTTGAATCTGTCCTTGATCGGAAAATACCTTAGGATCTTCGCTGGAATTCCTTTCTTTTCTTCATTACTGTGCTTATCAATTTCCCATCTAGAAGCACTACATCTTGGGCAGTTTTCCATTTTATCATATTAATTCCTATAGAGAATACAATCGTTCTTGCACGCATGAATCATATCGTAGCCAAACCCAAAAATCTTCAAGAACTTCTTAATCGAATCTGTTGGCTTTGGTAGTACATTTCCTTACGGTAGCATGTCATATAATGTTGACAGTAGCTGATCAAAGTAAGTCTCACATTCCACTCTTTACTTTGATGCAGTAAAGGGCCATGATCGCAGAAACTTTGGTGTGCTTGCTACATGTCAAGTACAATGGAGTTTCAGCATCTCTCATCTTCTTCCTAAACTCAGAGTCTAATCATCAGGTTCGCAATGTACAGGTTCTACTCCAATGTGATCAGATGGCGGTTCAATGTCTTCACTATCAAAATAAGCCGTCCTTAGCAAACCATAAGCCTCAGTTTCTGATTGAGGGACACTATCAGTTATACCAGACCTTCTTTCACCATGAAAACTCCAACAAGAACTCCTCAGATACTTCTTATCCATACCCCTAATCACAAGATGCTCCGTTACTTTGTGTAAAACTTGATGGGAAAGGTTTCTTCAGTGAGTACAGGGACATAATATTTCTGTCGGATCTCCTAACCTCCTCGCTGATGCAGCAACAAAATGTGTTGCCCCTTCAAATATTCGAGGCTAGCCCTATATATTTAATCGGAAAATTTATCAGAATCAGAACTAAAATTTTGAACATAAGAAGAACTCCTCATGAACTAAAATTTTGAACAAAAGAAGAGATTACTACCTTGGAAGCCAAACCCATGCTTTTTCCATATCAGAACAATATAACTTTGAGGGATATCGATTGAAACCTTTGATTTTCGAAACTGAGGCTTATGATGGAATGGAACTAAACCCTAGATTTTAGATTTATATCGCAGAAGGAGATTGAACTAAGATTTTCGATGGAGATGGAAAGAAGGAGATTGAAAGATAATTTAAAAAAAATCAGATCCAAAGGCTTGTATGAAGGCACATCATCTATTTGCGCCCTTTCTTCTTATTGGTTGAAAACTCACTATATTAATTCAGTTATAATCAGATTTGCCGGGGGGGGGGTTATTTTTAAATTAGGAAAATATGTTATAAACACAATTTAAAACTTTATACTAATTATAATTAATTGAAACTTTTAATAAATTTTAGTGTTAATATTTTTATAAAATATTATTGTATGTATTATATAATATACATTGAGTTGCGGTTCACTCCATATGGAGAGAACGAAATGGTCGACGACACGGGGAGACTCAAAACTCAAAAAAATTTCTGATCCGAACAATCGACAAGGGCGTACAAAATAAAGTTTCATCTTTATGAGCTATGGGTGATAGAAAATCCGACACTTGCATGGAGAAATGGTATGAGAGTAGATGATGATTATGTAGAGTTAATGATTTTCTTTTCACAAAAGCCTTGAAACAAAACGTTAGCACCCAGTTGTAAACAACAATTTTTGAATAATTTTACATTTTTCAAAACAATGTACATATACATTGAGTTGAATCCTTAAACCCTAAACCCTAAATAAACCCCAAACCCTAAATTCGTTTCAATAGGGTTGAATCCTTAAATAAATCCTAAACCCTAATTACAACCCCAAACCCTTAATTCGTTACAATAGGGTTGAATCCCTAAATAAACCCTAAACTCTAAATTTGTTTCAAAAGGTATAAATTTTTATGGACCACTTATTTTTATACAATTTGGATATTCATTTGTAAATCATTAAAAAGGTTAAAAAATATGAAAATAAATATGTCAAGCCTACACAATCTTATCATAAATATGTCTTAACAACCAAACAGAATATGTGAAGCATACATGATAAATATGTCTTAACAACTAAAAGAGTACAATCAGACATACACTTTGTTTTCAAACATACACAATCTTATCATTAGGCCAAGCCACTGTGCTGCTCACATCATCTGATATGTCTTTGAGAAAAGAATTTGGTCTCCAGAGTTGCATCTTCAATCAAGGCCACTTCAACCCAGATCCGACTTGCATTGAGACTTAAGGGGACGTGATGGACAACACTTAATGGATCAGTACAACTTACTCTGCCTTCTGCGAATATTCGTCCTGGGTTGTTCTGGTCCAACAAGATGCACTTCTTTCTTAGACCTGATCTGGTGAAACTAGTGCTGCCACTTGGACTCTACAAGCACAACAAATAAAATGTTGTAACATAATTCACCAAAGATAATAAGATTGTAAATTTACCAATGAAGGCCTTCTGACAGTAGCTTCACCTTGATCTTTAGGAACTTTAATTACTGATACATTATGGAGCGGCCATGCAATCTTTTCATTAACATCATCACTCATTGTTGTCATGTCAGTTGTTGGCCTCCATAGAAAAGCTTTCCCATTAATCACCTTAGAAATTCTCATAGCTACAACATTCAGACCCAAAGGAAGATTGTTGACCATCTCATATGGGTCAGTCGAACCCATAAAACGTTCAGCGACTACCTCGACGCCCTTAACCCGATCGTAGATTTTGCACCTTTCAAGATCATCTACAGTAGTACGCTAAATTGATAATGCATATGGTTAGTGATCATGTTGAATTTTAAAATACAAACCTAAGTATACATGCTAAAGAAATTACCTTTGATCCTACCACATCCGAGGAAACTGGATGGTTGTTCGATGCACTATCTAGTATCGGTTTACCAATTGGCCATAGAATTTTTCATCCGACTGCTTCCTGAAGATTACGTACATTTGTAGTTGGCCTCCAAACAGATGCCTTTAGGTTTGATACCGACTTTACAACAACCGCCGCCGCGTTAGGACCGATCGGAATACGACCAATCTTGTAAGTAGGTTCAACAGAGCATAATTCTCCTTCAGTGACAATAGCATCTTTTGACTAACACCAATCAAGTATTTGAACTCTAGTTCCTTCTTTGTATTCATAACTGTTCGAACCGAGTTCAGTCGTGTATCAGTAAAGAGAGTGACGGGACTCGTTAGTGGGTTATTTCAAAGGCGTGTTACTATTTATGAGTTAAAGAGTTAAGTTTATTGATGAGAAAGTTGGTATGCAAATGAGGAAATAAGCGAGACGAGGTGGCGTTGCACGGTGAGCTAGCCGGAAAGTACAAGCTGGAAATATACAAAGAGGTGAAAACCCTAGTTCTAGCCGCCTTGTGGTATGAGTGCTTGATTCTCCCTTCTCGTTGCCTCCTCCTTCCCCTTTATAGTGTGCTCTTCTCCTCTTCGATGGCTTAGGTCAATGTCCCTTAAGAGGCCTCTCGCCGATGGGCTTTCTGGTTGGCCCATTGAGTTGCGCACCGTTCGGCTGCCTTTTGTCGTTTAGCCGTAAGGATCATTGGTCTTGGGCCGAGCTGAAGCAAGATCAGCCATTGGGCCGCTCCTAAGTGGGTTGTTCCTGTTATCCGGTGGGCCCTGGAGGATGGGGCAATCCACCTCCTACAGTAAGTCCCCCCAGTCTGTTGTCAAGTTGCTCGGTAGGTCAGGAACGCATTCTGGTAGATTGGGTTCATCGAAAACAGGGCCAGAAACACGAAGATTACTTCAGATGTGGTTACCGAGTTGAGCACCCGACAAGTCGATGGGATCGTTCGTCAATTCGCTCATCTCGACTTAGTAGCTGAGTCGCTTGCTTGTCAGCTTATCTCGACTTGACAGTCGAGTCGTTCACTCGTGTTGGTCTGGTGGCCGAGATGAGCACTCGGTGAGGCCCAATTAGGCTTTACTAGACCTAATTATGATCTTGGGAATTGCGCCTCTCCTACTCTATATATAGTCTTCCTCATTCCATCTTCTTTATTTTCTTCGCTGTTACAGGTATTCTTCCCTCCCTTCTCTCTACTTTCTCTCTCTAGGTTGTTGTCCGCGAAGAAGACTAACGCTAGAGGAGAAGAAGAAAGAAATCGCGAGTGCATCGAATCCTGTCAGGGACGAGACGACCAACGACCCCTTAGAGGATTTTAGTTTAGTGCATCGGACCGCACTGAGGGATGTGGACGGATTTAGTCTGTCTCAGAGACTTCTTGTCATGGATAGCGAGAGAGAACTCATAAGTGAGGGCACGGGGAATGATGTGGCGGAGGTGTTGAATGATCCTCTAGTCACACAAACTCGACCGTCGCGATCTAGATCATCGCGGGCAAACTCTAACCTGTCTTGGCCTGTTCGACTTGAGTCTGATAATGCGATACGAGTCAAGGAGAAGTGCCTTCCCCCCGTCCCAACTCGCTTTTTGGGACGCGAGGTTTTCGAGAGAGGGTCTGCAATTTCCCAGGAGTTGTTGCGTCCTGCTAAGGTCAAGGGCCAGTCGTGGACAAACACGTACGAGATGGAGGCGGCTGTTGAGACAGTGGAAGATCTACTTATAGCTTGCGACGCGGTTGGTGTGACTAATCTGATTCTGAATAACGAGCAGCATCCCTGGTCACCTTCGGTCGGGTATCAGTGCGTGTATGAATCCTATTTCGCGAGCCACACTAGACTTTGGTTTCCGATCCCTCACCTGATAACCTCCTACGTCAATCGCCGCGATGTGGCCATCAGTTAGATGGTAAATGGATCATTCCGTATGGCGGTCAAGTTGATGGTGATGGCCACCGATATTGGCATATCTCTTTGTTTTCGGGCGTTCAAAGAGTTGACGTCCATAACTCCTTTGGATCATGGCCTTTACTCGGTGAGGATCAGGACGAACTACAACATAATCACCGGTCATCCGATCAAAACTCCGAACTGGCAGCGTTGATATTTCTTCATCAAATCCGATGAATACGATTTCGTCGAACCTCCGAGCGAGGAGTTTGGACCTATTGGAATTGGCAAACTGGTAGATAGCTCACCTCGGTTTGTAGATGTTTTGTGTAATCTAACTTCTCCCCCTTTTTTGTGCAGTTGACCATCCATTCTTCTCGTCGGGAGTTCCAGAACAGTTTTACTCCAACGCTCGGGCTTTGGTTGAGCACGGTCAGCAACGGTGGCCTGAGATAAACGAGAAAGGATATGTCAAGTCTTAGATCGTATCGATCAAGGTAAGTAGTCTCTCGTCTTGTCAACTACTTTTCCAATAGGTTTATTACTCTTAGCGACTCGTACAGGTGATTAGGATTCCAAGATTCCATGCCTAGGTCAAACGAGTAAGAAGGGGTCGAACCTTTTCTCGTTCGAAGAGCAGCGGGTGATCAACGAAGCATTCGCGATGAAGGGGATTCCCGATCTTTCTAAGATTATCAAGGCGAAGCGAGGAGAGTCTTCTCAAGGGGCCGGGTTGATGAACTTGATCGACGGTTTGGATCTCGGTGGAGGAGAGCCATCTGATCAGATTCCTTCCCCCTTTGCTGAGAATGCTGGTACAGGGGCATCTGATCCAGCAGGTGGAGGCTAAAAGAGGCCGCAGGTCGACGAGATGGAGAATCGTACTGATGGGCTCAATATGGTGGAAGACAACCCGTCTGATGATCCTCCTGCTAAGAAGAAGGGGAAGAAGAAAAAATCTAAGTATGCTGAGAGTGCACCCGGGTCGAGGGATGTTCCGCACCTCCGAGACGAATCGAATGTCAACCATCCTGCTGAAAGGGTGAGTGACGCGATGCACGACTGCGATCCGGAGAATCGGACAGGTGAGGATCCTTCGGCGAGACAGGACGTCATTCCTTCTGAGGGTTCGAAGAAGAAGAAAGATGGTTTGAAGAAGAAGAAGGCAAGGAAAGAGAAGTCGGCTCTGGGATAGGAGTGCAGGTCTCGGCGGGAGCTGGTAATTCGAACGTTCAAACTCGAGCTCGGGATCCAAGGGTAATCCCGACGTTTAATCAATTGTTTTTCCGAGACGCTTATCTGGATGTTGCTCGCCTTAAAGAGGCTGTAAGTTCTTCTTCCCCTTTTCTTCTTCCAAAACCAATTGTCTCGCCTTTTTATCGATCTAAGTCGCGAGTTTTCTCTTCTTCCAAAAATATGGTGAATGATATAATAAAATTACCCTTGATGTTATATAAATTAAAAGCTCTTCATAGCTATAGAAAATTCCTAAATATAACAATTAAACTACTCATACATGATAATGTAAAACATAACAAAAGTATGCATAGATTGCATAAGATAATAAGAGTAAGGGAGTTCCAATCAATCTCTGAAGGAGTCAATGATCTTCTCTCCAAAATCTCTCTAGCGTAGAAAAAATCTTAGCCTAAACATCGGCTTAAGAAAACTTAATATAGGCCTAAAACCAGTAAGGGGTATTTTCGTACTTACTGGAAACTTTTGGGCCATAACTGCAATTTGTAGAAACTCGAGTCGGCTGGTTCTGAAAGCAGGGGCGTCGATATACACAAACAGTAAAACTCGAGTCCGACTTCAAGGCTTCGGGTATTTTTTCACTTGAAGCTCTAAAATAATCAATAATATCCATAATGCTCCAAAACGTACATAAACCTAGAAAGACCCTAAAACAGACAAGGAACACAATATAATCACTCTATAAAGGAATTATATCATAGTAAAAAAGTGGTAAAACCATGGTTCAATTGTCGAACTCACCTTACTGCTAAGTAAGCTGCTCAAGTATCACAAAGCTCTTGACGAAATTTCATGTATCTCTCCAGACTTGTGCATGAATAGGGTCCACTTGGAGGATGAATCAAAATCATCAATCGAGCATCATAGGAGACTAAACACGGATTTGAAAGATATTTTCACGAAGGAGATCATAAAAATTCTACAATATGGGGTTATCTACCCAATTTCAGATATCAATTGGGTTAGTTTGGTGCATGTGATTCCTAAGAAAGGAGCAGTTACAAAGGTGAAAAATGAGAAAAATGAAGTGATTCATACGAGGACTGTGACATGACATATGATGTGTATCGGTTATGGGAAGCTGAATCCAGCAACTAGGAAAGATCATTTCCATTTGCCTTTCATTGAAAAGATGCTTGATAGGATAGCGAATCATCCATACTATTGCTTTCTTGATGGATAGTCTGAGTATTTCCATATTCCGATTCATCCAGATGATCAGGAAAAGACCACTTTTACTTGTCCTTATGGTACTTTTGAATATCGCATGATGCCCTTCAGACTTTTTAATGCTCATGCTACTTTTCATAGGTGCATGATGTCAATTTTTACTGACATGATAAAAGACTTCATGGAGGTCTTTATGTATAACGTTTCAGTTTATGGGTCTGATTTTGCGAGCTGTCTAGACAACTTGTACAAGGTGTTTGGTAGATGTGAAGAAATCATTTGTTTCTTAACTAGGAGAAGTGTCACTTTATGGTCACGGGATTATTTTTGGACATAACGTTTCAGCAGATGGAATCGAGGTTGACAAAGCTAGGAATGAGATCAAGACAGGATTGCCAGAACCTACTAATCGGAAGGATGTCAGGAGTTTTCTAGGACATGCTGGTTTTACAAAAGATTCATCAAAGACATCAACAACATTGCTAGACTTCTCAATATCTTACTCTTCAAAGAAGTCAAGTTTGACTTCACTCTTGACTTTTTAGCTTTTGAAGAAATAAAGAAAACTTTAGTGAATGCCCCGATTGTGCAAGCTCAAGACTGGGATTTACCTTTTGAGGTAATGTGTGGTTACAGTGATTTTGTGGTAAGAGCTGTACTTGGTCAAAAGAAAGACAAGAAACATCATGTTGTGTACTATGCGAGAACAACATTTGACGATGTGCAGAAGAATTTATGCAACTACAAAAAGGATTTGCTGGCTGTAATGTTAGTGTTTGAGAAGTTCCGCTTGTACTTGATTGGCTCTAAGTTTATTGTGCACATTTATCATGCTTCTTTCAATTATTTGATGCAAAGAAAGATGCAAACCAAGACTTCTCAGATGGATTCTCCCGCTGCAAGATTTGACATTGAAGTCAAGGACTAGACGGGTGTAGAAAATGAAGTTGAAGACCACTTGTCACGGATCAGAGTTGATGATTACGTCCCCATAGGTGACTTCCTAACTGATGAGATTGTCTACATGCTCAAAACAAGTATTTTTTAAAGCTTGAGCACTGTCTTAGAAATAGTGTTGATCGATACCAACACAGCGTCGATCGGCACCCCAAAAGAATAATACGTGATTCGACACTATCTTAAGATTCGATTGATACCCTATGCTGTCGAATGTAACTTCGTCCAGAGGTTAAAATTCGAGTTTGGGTTGTACAGTCACTGCAGCTGATTCAGATCGACTGTGGTACGCTAACATCGTGAATTACCTTGCCGCTGATGTTGAATATAATGAATTTAAGTACTACCCAAAGAAGAAATTTTTGAGGGAATCAGAAGGTGGAATTTGGATGAGCCTTATTTGTACAAGAACTGTTCCGATGATATTTATAGACGATGAATCGCAGAATTCGAGGTTCATGACGTACTCTTCCACTATCATGATTCTGAATATGCTGGAAGCTTTGCTACTTTCAAGACACTATCTAAGGTTCTTCAAGCAGGTTTTTTGTGTCCTACCATTTTCCAGGATGCTCAGCTATTTATCTCACAATGTGATACTTTTCAGAGGAGATAGAAGATCCACAAGAGACATGAGATGATCAAAAATTTCATGCTTGAAGTGAAAGTGTTTGATTGTTGGGCCATTGAATTAGTGGGTCCTTTTCCTACTTCTCACTGGAATAAGTACATCATGGTTGCTTTGGAATATATGTCTAAATGTGTAGAGGCAATAGCCAGCCCAATGAACGACACACTTGTAGTACTAAAGCTGTTCAAAACCATCATTTTCCAAGATTTGGAGTGCCTCAAATTGTTATAAGTGATGGTACTACTCACTTCATTAAAAAGTATTGGAGAAGCTTATTAGGAAGCATGACGTACATCATCGTGTGGCTACTCCTTATCATCCTCAGACCAGTGGCCAAATGGAAGTTTCCAACCGTCAGATCAAGGATGTCCTCGAGAAGACAGTGGGCAAGTCAAGAAAAGATTTGCTTACAAATATAGATAATGCACTCTGGACTTACAGGACTGAGCTCAAGACACAACTTAGGACTACGCCGTTTCATCTGCTTAATGGAAAAGCATGTCACCTTCCATTAGAGCTAGAGCACAAGGAAGCATGGGCAATAAAGATGACTTATTTTTGACTTAAAGTCTGATGCAAAAAGAAAGTTGATACAACTTAATGAGTTATATGAGATCAGGTACCATGGGTGTGAGAACTCGAAGTTGTACAAAGAGCGAACAAAAGCCTATCATGAGAAGATGATCATCTATAGGCAATTCGAACCAATGACCACATACTTTTGTATAATTCATGTTTACAATTGTCTCTTGAAAAATTGTGTTCTCGTTGGTCTAGTACTTTACCATCAAACAGGTCAGGCCATATGGTTTTGTTGTCTTATTGAACTCTAGAGGCGAGCAGTTCATTCTGAATGGAAAAAGGGTAAAACACTTTTGGGAGAAAGTCAAAATTCCAGATTGTCCCATTGTGCAATTGGATGAACCACCCACTGATTGATTAGGGGCGTCTCAGTCGAGCTAATAACATAAAAAGCGCTTGATGGAAGGCAATCCACTTGTAAGTATATACATTATTGAGTTTCTCGTTTTAAAGATTTTATTTAGTTTCAGTTCTGTTTTCAAAAGTTGGAGTGTTGAATCCGAATAATGTCGATTGAAACCTCGAAGTGTCGCTCGACACCTGCATGCTGAGATGGGCTCTATATAAAACTAGGTGCTTCCTCTTCTTTTTCTCATAACTTTTCACTCCCAAAAACTCAAATATGTAAATTTTCACTCTATTTTGGTGATTCCAAGTCTTAATCTACTCGATTTTAACTCTTCCATCTGATTAGTTCACTTATTCAACTTATCTACAAGCTATGTTTTTGAAATCACTTGATTTTAAGTTTATATTTGATGATAAAACTTAGGGGAAACTTGGATTTAAGGTTGATTAGCATGGTTTAAGGTGATATAATTGTTTGGTTAATGTTGTCGAGGAACTAATATACCATGGTTTTTAGTACTTTTAGGCCATGGTATAAGTCTGTCTTTCGATTCTTTATTTTATGTTTGGATTCGTTTTAGAGTATGTTCACATTTAGATACGTTTTGGGCAACTTTAGAAATTTTGGAGCTATTTGAGATGTAGAACTGCGCATATGCGCCAGAATTTTAGCAGCGGAGAGAGAACTTCCAAGAATATTGTGAACCTCATATTATACACAAGATAATAAATTTATTTAGCTTTCCAATGCCAATGGTTTGGGATCGATCGGACAGTTGGATCAAAAGCTATACTCCTTTTCCTGAAGAGTGGCCCGTCTGACGCACGAGAAGAAGCTCGAGGTTGTGCCTACTTTCAAATAACACCATTATAGGTGTAGAACGACACTCCTACAGATCAATGCTGACTAGGTTTTATCAAGTTTCAAAAATAGCAATTTTTCCCAGAAGTTTTCTTATTTGCAAAAAGATTCTTGAACGTGTTTTAGCCTATTTAGTCTTTTCCAACCACTATTTAGCCTACGCTTTCTTTTAAGTTTGTTTTTCAGATTGGGAGAGAAGAGATGAACTCCTTCGAAAGTCTTATTGTAACTCCCATGGATTTATCTATGATATTTGTTCAGTTTTTATTGTGTTTTCATTAATCATGTCTTAGTAATCACTCTGTTAGATTTAGGGATTTAATTAGCTTAATGTCAAATTGATAATGATTGATTGCTAGGGTATATTTTCCAGCCACTTTTTAGGCTATGCTTTCTTTTAAGTGTTGTTTTGAAATTGGGAGAGAAGAGAAGAACTCTTTCAGGAGTCTTCTTGTAACTCATGTGGATTTATCTATGATATATATTCACTCTTTGCTTATGTTTTCATTAATCATGTCTGTGCAATCAGCCTGTTATATTTAGAGATATCATGAAGTTAATGTCAAATTGATAATCATTGATTGCTAGAGTTATTCATATATTTCTACACCCATATTTCTTGTAATACCAGGATATAGAGTAATAATTAGAACCTATGATCATAGGACAATCAAGAGATACAAGAGTGTAATCAATTAACGAAACCCAAATCATGTTGGATTACATACCTATTCGCAGTGAGAGTTGGTCTAGTATTTGGCTGAACAATATCTAAGTAAGTATAATGCTTATTTGATTCATCATATTCACATCGAGAATTGGTATTTATTTAAAGTGAGGCATATGATAGTTTATCGCAGCTAGAGTTGGGTAGATTACTATTGATATTTGAGTTCTAGAATTGAGGATAAAAACCCTCGGCATCAATTGATTGCATGTTTGAATCTCTTGTTAAATAAATCCTTAAATTTATCGCCTTATCTATCTATCTATCTATTTAATGCTTTCTCTTATTTGCTTTCTACTTTCTGGCTTAGCTTAACTTAAATCCATAAATCCATTGTGTGATCCACAGTCCATGTGAATTTGATTCTTAAGTACTTTAATGAACTTAAGATTGTAGGTTAAATATTAATTTGAGAATATCATCAACACTGATGATGAATCCTCACGATTGAAAGAGTTTGGTCATGATCGATTTCGACAAACCCGACAAGTGTTCAGCGACACCCTATCATTGTCGATTGACACCCTCTGAGCTGCAATAAACTTTGATGACTTTTAGGTTTGTCTCTTTTCTTTGGTTTCAGATGTCATGTAAGAATAGAGCCCGTCTGCACGACACTGAAGCATCCGGTTCACCAGCTCCTGAACCTCTCGTGCCTTGCGCACCTCGCACACTGATATACCTTGTTATTTACCAATTTAAGACTATCATTTGGACCCGATTTGGAGTCTTCTATGTATGTCTAGATTGTGTTTTAGAGTCATTTCAGGTCAAGGTACGTTTTGGGCATTATGGAGATAATGAAGCTTGTTAGAGCGTTAAGAGAAGATATCCAGTAGCTGTTCACAATCAGCCAAGCTATAGTCGAGGTCAAGCCTGGCCATCGATCAACGGTGCATGCTTGGTGTCGATCGACGGTCTACTCGCACAGTTATTGACTGACTTCAAGCCCAAGTCAAGACAAATAACAAGAATGCCCCAAAATGAGTTTTGACCTAGTTTATATAGATCCTGCCATTGTTTAGGCAGATGGACACAGTTTTTATATCACACAAAGTATTATTTGCAGCTTTTTAGTTTTTGTAGTAGTTTAGGGGAGAAGATCTGAACTCCTTCATAGATTTGTATTGCAACCCCAATATTTATTCTAAGCATTACATTACTCAGTTTATCATGCTTTCTATGATTATGTCTGAGTAATTTTCTTGTTAGATTTAGGGTTTATTATGGTATTGATGAATTAGCCCAAAAATAGGATTGCTAGGATGAAGAGATATCCATCTTTGGAACTGTGTTTAATACTTTTGTTCTAGAGTAGCTAACTAGGAACCTGAACTTAGGACATAGACTACTACGAGCGTAGGTTATGTGCCATATTTAATTCCATTGAGCTAGGTTGCTAGATACATGCGAGAGCTGGTTTCAAAAAACCTAGCGGACAAACTTCCTTTCCGATTACCGTCAATCAACACTCGGCCTTAGCCGTCGATCGACGGTCGACTCCTCTGTTCACATATGAGAGTTGGAACGAGACGGAGTCGGATTGTGATTAACGTCTTTGCATATTCATAATTTCATGCATCATACCCACCATAATTCACTTGCCAAGAACCCTAGATCTATCTTTTCCTTAATTGAATAATTTAACTTAAGACAATTTCCTTTTTGGAATAAAACTTTCAAACAAACCTCCTATTTATAGCTTGCCTAGCTTAACCTTTAGAATTCAAAAGTCTATTGTGTGCCCTCGCTCTTTGTGGATTCGATCCCTAAGTACTACAATTAGACCTCTCTTGGCAAGAGTAGTTCGTAGGGTTAATTTGATAGATTACATGCTTTAAAATAAACCTTAACCCGCACACTGTCAAATTTGGCGCCATTGTCGGGGAGCGAGGATCGCCGTTGCCGGGGAGTTGAGATCGCCATTAGATGTATTTTCTAGGGTTTAGTCTAGGATTTTTTTCTTTTATTGCAAGTTACTAACAAATTATTTTTCTTGTCTTTCAGTGCATGTCCAGCAGTACCAGAAGCAAAAAGAACAAGGAATTACTCTTGTCAGACCCGTTGCAATCGAACATTCCATCCCCAAATAGACACGACTAGCATCGATCGACAGTAACACTCAACCGCTTTTTGACGCTCACGCACCAACATTGATCGAGAGTACCCATACGGCATCGATCGACGGTAGCTCACAAAAGATGGTTGCAGCTTTATCTGTGGTGCGAGATGAGAGAGGAGAGAGGTATGACCTTGAAGGTCATTTGGGTAATGCTACAGGCCAGAGAATTGACGAGCAGGGAGCTGTAATCCCTGAACCAGAAGCAGACACTGCAGCAGCTCAACCTGAAGCTGCCGCCCAAGCTGCTCAACGGACACTGGCAAACTACAATTGTCCAAACCAGTTCTATGCTAATAGATCTGCTATTCGTCCTCCAACTTTCCAGAGGAATGATTTTGAGATCAAACTGTCCTTCTTGGCACTTGTTGCGTAGACACCCTACCATGGAATGCGGCATGAGCACTCGATGGATCACCTAGAGGGATTTGAGGATCTAGTATTTACTATTAAGGCCAATCAAGTCCCCGAGGACTATCTATTTTGCAAGCTCTTCAAGTACTCACTTGCTGGAGATGATTCACATCGGCTTAAGCAACTACCACCAGGATCTCTGACATCCTAGACAAACATCAAGAATGCATTTTTGCGCAATTTCTTTAATGATGAATGAGCAGGATACTTCAGGAGTAGGATCACTACATTCACACAGGAGCGTAGAGAATCATTCAAAAGCTCTTGGTTGAGATTCAAGTCCTACCAGAGAGATTGTACACACCACTGTTTCAATGAAGTGCAACTACTTAGCACTTTCTTCAGAGGCATTGGTCTGCAGTACTAGATGGCTTTAGACACAGCTAGTGAAGGAAATTTCAGCACTAGGAGTCCAGAAGAAGCAACAAGGCTTATTGAGAACTTGGCGTCTAGCAATAGCACCGAGAACACTGACTATGAGAGAAAGAAATCAGCTCCATCTTTGAGCAAGGAGGAGATAGATGAAAAAAAGGCAACATTGGATAGTGTTCAGAAATTTCTCAAAAGCAAGAAGTGAAAGCCCTGGAAGAAGAAAACGAGGAAAATGATGTTATATTTGTTGCTGGAAACGGTTACTAGAGACTAGGAAATCCAGATTACAACAAGAACTCCTATGGTGGAAACATGAGTAACTACAATCAGAATTCACAACAGCATAAACCTCAGGAGATCAAATTGGAAGCTATGGTTGATAGGATATTGGAGCAGCAGCAGCAGATGACTGTGAACTTCAATGAGAAGATAGATTTGCTGTACACCAACCTCAACACCAAGTTTGAGAACCTTAATACTCATGTCAAGAAGTTGGAGAATCAAGTGGTCCAAACAAGTTAGGCCATTCAAAGACATGAGGCCTTGATTAAGGAAAAAGGGGAAGCTAGTCAGAAGCACCACATCAATGCATTTATAGGTCAAGACTTTTGGCAAGAAGTGAAGAGAGATCAACTGCAACAAGGAAATTTTCGCGTAGAAAGAATCATGTATTTCAGCAGTTCGCATTGGTGTCGATCTAACCAGACCCTCAATCGATGGAATCTGCAGAATCGGTTGCCTTGTATGAATCTTCCAACGTTGATCGACGTTTAGAGCTAGCGTAGATCGACAGTCCCCAAAAACAGAACTGATTCGGTTACCAAGTCTGAGTGCCAGCCTATTTTTCAGACCTTCGAGGATGGAGAATCAGGAATAGGACACCAATACACCTGATCCCATGACAAAAAAAAGGCGCTCTAGAAGGAAGCAGAAGATTCCCAAACATCTTCGGAGAGAAGCAACTGATAAAGAGATGGATGGATTTACCAAAAGAGTTTTTAAAATTCCTTTGAATACTCAATTGGATGAAGCACATCATCCTCAGAGATTGTGGATGTTTTTCAGGGAATCAAAGGAAAAAAAGAAGAAATAGAGTGCATGTTCAATGACCTCAGAGAGAAAATGAAGCAGAGGACTATTCTCAAGAAGAAAAGTGACCCTAAGAAATTTGTGATTCCATGTTTTGTCAAAGGTCACGAATACCCTAACACCCTCTACAATACTGGATCAATAGTTAGCATCATGCCTAGAGTGATGGCAGAGAAGCTAAGCCTGAAAGTGGAGCCTTCTAGTGATTCATTCACCTTCGTGGATTGCTCCAAAGTGAATTCAATAGGAATAGCCAGAGACGTCCCAGTGCAGATTTGCAATGCCTTAGTTCCAGTAGACTTCTATTTTATGGATATAAAGATTGATTGGAACTCTTCCCCACTCCTTGGAAGAGCATTCATGGCAAAAGTGTGAGCTCTCTGTGACATGAAGGAAAACATGTTGTATCTATCTTTGATTGATCCATACAACTTCTATGAACCTGTTAAAGTTAAGAACAAGGCTACTCAGATAGAAGTGTGTGATGATCTAGGTTTGATTGCTACATGCTTCTGCAAATACGATCAAGATGATGAGCCTGAGGACACAAAATCGATCGACACCCAACCTTTGTTATCGGTCGACGGTCACTTCACCCAGAACCAGCATGAATCCCACCCTTCGGCATCGATTGACACTCACTATCCACCATCGGTCGATGGTTATGCCACAGAACAGATTGACGAAGACAATCAAGAAAACATAGTCTACATAGGGCAGCAAGACCGTGAGAGGAATCCAGAACCTAACAACCCTAGAGTACGATGATCTTACTTTGAATAAGTAGTCGAGTACCATGCATTTGCACTCGACGAGACTGGAAATTTCAGGGGATCTTATGGAAGCTGGAATGCAGCATTGTTCGACGGTGGCTCTATACCGTCAATCAACGACAACCCGACAAGTTGCGATGAGTCTACCTCAGGCCAGATGAGTTTGGAATCATGAGAGACCTAGATGGATATGCAAGAGCAATGGATAGAAGAATTCTCAATGTGTCTAAGGACGATATCGCAGACATACTATCTATGGCCAACGGATCAGGGAATCTCTTCAGAAATCAAACATCGGGTGAGGAAGTCAGTTCAGCATCGATCGATGGCAATAGTTGGCCATCGTTCGACAGTCACAACGCAGCATCTGGGCAGAGACTGGTAACAAAGGAGCTCTTACAAGACAAACTTGATGGAGTTTACCTTTCTCAGGACTTGATGAGGGATAATATAAACCAGAGTTTGGAGGATATTTCATAGCCCACATATGTCAGACGTAACATGCTGACGGGATATATTCAAGCACTTGAAGAAAGTATGGGTAGATTGGCATTTGCTCAGAGGAAGATGAAAAATCAGCAAACCAGAGCAGATGAGGCTGTCAGAGGCTTTATCAGTGCATGGTTTAAGACGAGCAGAGAGTATGTGGATACTTGATTTCCACATTGGTTTTATGAACCACCTTCCTAGTCAAGAAGTCAAAATGTCGAGCTTAAGACTATAACCAAGCGATGAGTGGGAGGCAACGCACTATGTAGTAAGTTATAATTTGATATTTCATTATCTAGTTATCAATTATGGTTTTTATCTAATTACCTTAGGTTTTCAAAGGAGGAGTATAAAAGTTCAAAATCGCCATCGGTCGAAACCACCATCAGTCGACACCACCACCTCACCATCGGTCGACAGCTTGGATGGTTTGCCATAGGTCGACACCCACCAATCACCATCGGTGAAAAGATACCAATCACCATCAGTCGACACTCTTTACGGAGTTTGGTAACCTCAACTTTCTCTCAACCTTGGTACGGCCCTCGAATGGCTGTCTCTCCCTGGATCACTTGAAGGGGGTGTGGACGATGATAGATGATGGAGATGGTCTTCTCCTTAGAGCTATGAGATGCTCTAAAGATGTTTAGCTACTCCTGAGACACAGGGGCGACCTGCTTGATGTCTAGGATGGATCACAGAAGGTTTAACTCTTCCTTAGTGTGATATAAAACTGCTCACCAACGTGAACAAGATAGAGAAGTCTCCTAAGAGACGATTTGTCTGAGCCAAAGCTTAGTTTTATTGAATAATGGTTGATTGTTTACATGGAGGCTCGTGGCTACATAAATAAGAAAGAAGAAAACGAAATCCTAAGCTAAAAAAAACCCTAAACCTAAACCAAGTAGGTTTAGTCTAAACATATTCTTAATTGGTTTACTAACCCTAAACCCAATTACAATTGGTTTACACTTAATAAAAATCATAAATAAACTTAAAATAAACCATATTAGACGTGCTTAATATTCTTGGCCCAATCATAATCCAAGCTGGCTTGTCTTTCCACTTTTTGGGCCGATAAAGGCCTTTTTCGAACAACTCTTGCTTGGGCTCAATCCATCTTGTTTCTGCTACGAACAAGTACCTCCTTAAGCTAATTTGGATGATGAAAATACTCTTGATAATCCATTTCCAGCTCTGGTTCTTCATCTTCCATTTCCAACTCATTTCTCGGCCATGCCGGTTTGACCGGTCCATTTCTCGATCATGCAAGACCATCCATTTCATTTCCTGTCCAACCAGCTTCCTTCCATCATTTCCTTGGTCAATCAGGTTGAATACTAGACTTCCATGTTGGTCCATAGTCATTGCTATCTTTATAAAGGGCTCATCAAGGCCCACAGCCTTCTGTCGGTCCAATACCTCATGAATAAGCCCAATAAGCTCTCCAATAAGCCCATTAAGCTGTGCTATGGCCCATATTCTTTCTGAGACGTGTATTGAATTCCAGAGCATAGATTTGAAGCTGATCCAAGTCGCACCATTCCCTCCTCCTTTAAAAGGATTTGTTCTCAAATCCAGCTCTTCAAGGGTGAAAAGATGGTCGAATCAGAGCTTATTTGTTTCTCTTTGGAACATGGTGTTGTTAAAGCTCTTGTGCACATTTATCTCTCCTCCAGGCTCAAACACAAAGCTTTGTATATCCTTCACACGTCCTAGAGGCTTCACTGGACTCTGCTCATTACAAGTAACACTTAGAGCAAGCAATTTCTGCTCCTTGTTTAGTTCAGATCTCATTGCTTCTGATTGAGCTTCTCTCCACTGATACCAAACAAAAGCCTTGATCTTAGACTTCTGGAAACGTGATCTCAGCTTGGATAAACCAGAAACGAGCATTGGTTCTCTCTGTTCATGCAATAACCCTTTCAAGTCAAGCTTCAGTGCTGCTGCTATTTGGATCAGATTGTTGTTGATGCTTTTATGCAAACACAAGCTTCCTCCTGGTTCAAAAACAGCTTGTTGCAGACCCTTGACAAACCTTAGATGATCCACGAGATGTCTCTGAACCCACACAAGAGGTTTGGCTAGTTGATCAGAAGAGACAGTTTCAGCATCACCTTGATAAACCAAATCTGCAAGCACTAAATCAGTAGCTCTAGATGATCCACCAACTACTCCTACTTCAGCTTGGTTTTGACCAGGCACGTGAACACACATAACTGTTGATCTCTCCTCTTGTTTCAGTTGATCATCCAAGTGTTGTTCCTGAAAAGAAATTGCCGGTTTTGACTCAATCTCCTCTTCCTCCTCAGCCTGTTTTAAAGCTGGCTTAGACCACGACCCAAACTGATCCAAAACAACTTTATTTGCTTCTCCAGCTCGTGCTTCCTCAGGTGGGTTTAGATCAAGAGGTTTTAGTGACTCACGATCTGGATTTGTTGGCACGATAACTATCAAACCCTCGAAAGCTTGAAGCAAATTTCTTCTCAGATTATCTTGGAATTGTGGGCTATGCAAATAAGCATGTTTTGTCCTCCTGCTTGCCTCCTGTACGTGCTCATAATCACTGCTCAGCTCAACTTTCTTATTAGATCCTTTCCCTTCCTGCAACAACTCCCTTGTTGCTTTTCTCGCAACCTTCTGCTCATGCTTTCTCTTGATTCCATAAGAATACATGGAGTATATGCTTGGTAACTGATAGATCTCGTGATTTCAGAGTAAGAACACAAACCCTAACCTTCAAGTGGCTCTGATACCACTTGGTACGGCCCTCGAATGGCTGTCTCTCCCTGGATCACTTGAAGGGGGTGTGGACGATGATAGATGATGGAGATGGTCTTCTCCTTAGAGCTATGAGATGCTCTAAAGATGTTTAGCTACTCCTGAGACACAGGGGCGTCCTGCTTGATGTCTAGGATCGATCACAGAAGGTTTAACTCTTCCTTAGTGTGATATAAAACTGCTCACCAACGTGAACAAGATAGAGAAGTCTCCTAAGAGACGATTTGTCTGAGCCAAAGCTTAATTTTATTGAATAATGGTTGATTGTTTACATGGAGGCTCGTGGCTACATAAATAAGAAAGAAGAAAACGAAATCCTAAGCTAAAAAAAACCCTAAACCTAAACCAAGTAGGTTTAGTCTAAACATATTCCTAATTGGTTTACTAACCCTAAACCCAATTACAATTGGTTTACACTTAATAAAAATCATAAATAAACTTAAAATAAACCATATTAGACGTGCTTAATATTCTTGGCCCAATCATAATCCAAGCTGGCTTGTCTTTCCACTTTTTGGGCCGATAAAGGCCTTTTTCGAACAACTCTTGCTTGGGCTCAATCCATCTTGTTTCTGCTACGAACAAGTACCTCCTTAAGCTAATTTGGATGATGAAAATACTCTTGATAATCCATTTCCAGCTCTGGTTCTTCATCTTCCATTTCCAACTCATTTCTCGGCCATGCCGGTTTGACCGGTCCATTTCTCGATCATGCAAGACCATCCATTTCATTTCCTGTCCAACCAGCTTCCTTCCATCATTTCCTTGGTCAATCAGGTTGAATACTAGACGTCCATGTTGGTCCATAGTCATTTCTATATTTATAAAGGGCTCATCAAGGCCCACAGCCTTCTGTCGGTCCAATACCTCATGAATAAGCCCAATAAGCTCTCCAATAAGCCCATTAAGCTGTGCTATGGCCCATATTCTTTCTGAGACGTGTATTGAATTCCAGAGCATAGATTTGAAGCTGATCCAGGTCGCACCAAACCTTTTTCTTATGGTTTTGTTGTTTTCAACCAGCCCCGACGAGGTATCACTGGGGACATTGTTATTCAAGTCCAGGGGAGGTTCACTGATGCTTTTATCCATTTTGAGATTTTATCTATTAAGTTTTTCAAAAATACTTTATAGAGTCAAGAAGAGGATTATGATCATAACTTATTTATTGATTAACCATACTGTAGCATCATTCTTAGACATGTTGATTACAGAGTTGCTATAGGTTCCAAAGTGGATCATCCTGCCATTAGATCACACTTACTAAGAAAGTATGAAGAAACCAAAGCTGTTCTCCAACCTAATATTGACTACTTTGCTTGCTTTGGGGCTTGGTATACATCGGATCGAATTCCTTCTGCAAGTCTGTAAGGTACTAGTATGTTATTTCTGATTTCCTTTCTCTCTTTCTCTTCAAGATCTATAACAGAAAAGATTGAGATGATTTCTTAACTTGCAGAGGGGTAGGTTCATTACCGATCACACCATTATTCTAATTCAAAGGAATGATCACACATTGTTGGTAGCGAGAGGTAGGTACATTACTGATGACCCCATTATTTGTCTACAACTTTGTATTAAAAAAATTGAAAATGAGATGGCAAGATAGAATGTAGCAGCATCAATGTTCATTGAGTGTGAGATTCAAAAAGATTCTGAGAGAAAAGAGGAAAAAAGGGAACATGAAAGACTTTATACCTATACATGCAGGTTTGCAGGAGCTGAGTCCATGTGTCCTTTGATCGATACTCCCATGGTAAAACCTACACTTTATTTTTATGCGATGAAATGAGATCAGTAGAGGGGTGAGTCAGATTAGTACTTGTTGAGTTGCTGATAGAATAGGTTTAGTTGCTATACTAGGATAAGGCATATAAAGTTTCTCTTTTATTAGCGTTATTCGACGTGGTTGCGATATAGTAGGGTGATATTCATGCTTATGTATTATGTTAGTTCCCACTTTTCAAACCTCTTTCACAGGCTACCTTTGTTTTACTTGAGCACAAGCAAGACATTAAGCCTGGGGGAGTTGATATACCTTGTTATTTACCAGTTTAAGATTATCATTTGGACCCTATTTGGAGTTTGCAATGTATGTCTAGACTGTGTTTTAATGTCTTTTCAAGTCAAGACACGTTTTGGAGCATTATGGAGATAATGGAGAAGATATCCAGTAATTGTTCACAATCAGCTAAGTCTGAGTCGAGATCAAGCCTGACCATCGATCGATAGTGCATGCTTGCTGTCGATCGACGGTGCATGTTTGCTGTCGATTGACGGTGCATGCTTGTTGTCGATCGACGGTCTACTCGCAGAGTTGTTCACTGACTTCAAGCCCAAGTCAAGACGAATTACAAGAATTCCTCTGAACGAGTTTTGATCTATTTTATAAAATTCATGCTATTGTTTAGGCAGGGGGCATAGATTTTATATCACACAAAGTATTATTTACAGCTTTTTAGTTTTCTTAGTAGTTTTGGGGAGAAGATCTGAACTTCTTTAGAGATTTGTATTGTAACCCCATTATTTATTCTATGCATTATATTATTTAGTTTACCATTCTTTCTATGAATATGACTGAGTAATTCTCTTGTTAGATTTAAGGTTTATTATGGTATTGATGAATTAGCCCAAAAATAGGATTGCTAGGATGAAGAGATATCCATCTTTGTAATTGTGTTTAATGCTTGTGTTCTAGAGTAGCTAACTAGAAACCTGAACTTAGGACATAGACAACTACGAGAGTAGGTTATGTGCCATAATTAATTCCATTGAGCTAGGTTGTTAGATACATGCAAGAGCTGGTTTAGTTAACCTAGTGGACGATCTTCTTGTCCGATAACTGTCGATCAACACTCGGCCTTTGCCGTCGATCGACGCTTGAGTCTTCTGTTCGTATACGAGAGTTTGAACGAGAGATGGTCAGATTGTGATTAAGGTTCTTGCATATTCATAATTCCCTGCATCATAACCACTATAATTCACTTGCCAGAAACCCTAGATCTATCTTTTCCTTATTTGAATCAGTTTACTTATTCGGAAAATTTCCTTTTTGGAATAAAACCTTCAAACAAACCTCCTATTTATAGCTTGTCTAGCTTAACCTTTAGAATTCTGAAGTCTATTGTGTGCCCTCGCTCTCTGTGGGGTTTGATCCCTATGTACTACAATTAGACCTATCTTAGCAAGAGTATTTCATAGAGTTAATTTGATAGATTTCATGCTTTAAAATAAACCTTAAACCGCACGATGTCACACCCCGAGTACAATATGAGCTACCTTCCATAAATCCTTTTGATTCACCATGGCCTAAACTAGAGGGCCAAAAGATTCCAGTTAGGCAAATTGGGATAACTCTCGTAGTGAGGAGGTCTTCAACCTGAGTGCACCTTCAAAGAGATATCTGAGAGTTACCATGATTATGACACCCTTTTCTAAAATGGGTAGCAGACAGTTGAGATCCATCCAAGTAGATTCATTGACCCCCTCACTTTGTTTAGTATGGGTATTGAGCGAGATTTTGCAGCTATGATACATAAGGTATAGAAACTACGGCGACTAAGCATTATGACCTATACCCTGACCTTGAACAAAAGTTCATGGATTTCGTTCATGTTTATTACCAAAACCCAAATGTGAAGAGAGATTACGAGGGGTTTATCACTTTTCTCATATAAGGGATTAGGTACAAGTTGTCCATTCTTGAAATGTGCAATGTCTACGGCTTTCCACATCGATTCTCTCTAGGAAATGCTTTGCTAGAGTCCTTTCCCGCTAAGTATGACTTCTGGAGGTTGTTTGGAACAGGGTAATATGTGTCCAAGGGACGCACTATGACTGACATTCGACACCCTACTCTATGCTAATTAGTGAAGGCGATCAACAACATTCTTTTCTACAAGATGGAGGCAAACAAGATGAGGGTTCATGAGCTGATTTTATGGTAGTACTCCATCCAGCGTTTTTTTGAGGGTCAGATACCAGCACCACAAGTTACCCACATTGTAAATTTGGGAGCCATTGTTGCTGAGCAGTTGGCAACTTTGAAGACCAAACCTTTCACAGGACATGCACGAAGAAGGACTTTGTTGGGAGCCTTTTAACTCCCATCTTTGCGCGCTTTGGGATTTTCGTAGCCAAGTACATCATCAACAGCAAAGATGGATTGGAAGATGAGGCTACACTGGATCAGATTTCTCTTGCATTTCTGGAAGGTAAAAGTCTATGTGTTTTTGGTTCTCCTCTTTCTCACATTCAGAGCAAAAATAAAACAGAGTTAAGTAAAAAGAAATCAACATGAGCTAGTAGCTGCAAAAATTAGAGCTTGATTTATGAAAGTCTTTCCAAAAATATCAGTCAATTAAAATATAAAATTATACCCTTCAAAAAAGGGAGACATTGACTTTGTGCAGTGAGAAGAGTGAGAGGAAAGGGACCAGAGAAACTTCATGTGTGTTCAGATACCTGTTTGGGTAAGAGTCCATGGGTCATGTAATCGATACTCCCAAGATGAGTCTACACATTTATCTAGAAATGATGTTAGTAGAGGGCCATGTCATATGGTATCTGGTAAGCTATGCCCTAGATTGTAAGATTTCTAAGCTGAGGTACCTTCAAAATTTGGTACTGATTTGATCTGGTTTGCAACATTGCAGAGGTGATGGTGGTGGTCTAAAGAAATCTGAGTCCATATGTTTCAAATCTCTTCCACAAGTTCATTCTATGTTTTGCTTAAGGGCAAGCTAAAGATAAGTGTGAGATAGTTGATATACCACGGTTTTTACCATTTTTGACTATGATATAGGTCCATTTTAGAGTCTTATATGTATATATATAGTCGTTTTAGAGTCATTTCAGGTCTAAGTAAGCTTTGGAGCTTTTTGAGAAACTTGGGGCCAGAGGAAACATGAAACTGAAAAGATCAAGTCGGAGACGATTTTTGATGATAGTGTCGATTAACACGCACATTAGTGCTGGTCGACACCCCCTTCTTTCATGAGAAAAGCCGACCTTGAAGATATTGCTGAAGGCCTAGAAGTTTCACCTATTTGAAAAAGAAGCTAAATTGTGTGTTTAAAGTATGTTTTTTGGGTTTTGAGAGTTTTATAACACAGACTTGGATACATGAGACTAGAGCTTAGAGTGGAGAGAGAGATCTGAATCCTACAGAGAGAAGATTTTGAACTCCCGTTTTTACTCTATTTTATCTATTATTCTTTTCATTCATATTCTGATTTGTGTTTTCATGATCATGTCTTACTAATTTGATTGTTAGATTAAGGGTTACCAAAGGGTTGTTGAACGAACTATTAGATTTAATATTTAGGGTAATATATTTTTTGGGAACCGAAATTCACACTATCGATTTCCATAATCAGAGGAAAGTCTAGAAACCTTATCTTTCCCTGAGGTCCAGGATTTCTACTGAGCCTACAACAAGTAATCAGATTATGAATAATAAACGCGAGATAATCGAATAAGAATTTTCGAGTAAAAAAATAACTTTTGGATCGTTTTTGCGTAAGAACGTTGAAAGATACGACATATTTTCAGAGCTTTTGTCGTAAGAGCTGTCGGCGAGTTTCTAAGTTCTAACAACCTATGCCTTAAACCTACTTTAAGTCGCAGCTTGATAACAAAAACAAAATTTCTAAAATATATTTAAGTGCTAAATTTGCTGAGAATTTTCTGTCCCTTTTATCCCCTCGCCTTGGCCTCTCTTATATATCCATCAAAGGTCAGTCGTCTTTTCTTTTCTGCCCCTGATTCGAGTCTATCTTTCCACAGAAATGTTCATTATCTTCTAGATCTTCCATGATTATCTGGAAACTTAACATTTATCTTCTTTTCCCTTTATTTCATACAGAAATTAGGCAAACCGTCATTTTAATCGGGCTCATTCTCGTCTGAAATCGTAAATGGGCCTTATGTTACATCTTAGACCTTTTTGGCCCATTTTATGACTTCAACATTCTTACGATTTTCTTCGGAGAATAACAATTTTGTTAAGCTAACTGTTATTATTTTATAAGATTGATTTAAAGTTTTTTACGAGGAGACAAGTCCATGCTCTCTTTATCGCAAAACTTCAACGAAAACTCTAATCAAGACAAAACGAGAATCAGTACGGTAATGTCCCAAAGGAGAGAGTGATGAAGCGGAGATGGTCTCGTTGACCGTAGGCGACAAGACATGGCTCGTGTATCATTGCCCACGAGCGACAAGACTTAGGAACAGTCACTTCTCCCGTTGGCGACGAGACATTGCCCTTGTCTCGTCACCCACAGGTGACGAGACTTAGTAAGGGTCTCATCACCCATGGGCGACAAGACAGTGCTCGTGTCTCATCGTCCACAGGCGACAAGACTTGGTGTTAGACTCGTCCCCCACGGGCAGCGAGACTTGGTAATGGTCTCGTCGCCAGTGGGCGAGGAGCCAATGCTCGTGTCTCATTGCCCATGGGCGACGATACTTGTTGTCGGTCTTGTTGCCCATGGGATACGTGACGAGGATCTTGTCTCATCTCCCATGGGTGACGAGACTTGGTGATGGTCTCGTCGCTCGTAGGCGATGAGACATGGCTTGTGTCTCGTTGCCCATGGGAAACGAGACTTTGAGTAGATCTTGTTCCCGTTTGTGATGAGACGTTGAGATGAACAGGACCATGAGTTGCTCGGACATGATTTTTTCTTGTTTTCTTTTACTTGGAAGAGAGAAAATATTTATGTGGTAATTCTAGAACATTGATTCCATCATAACCGATTTTGACCCCAACAGTAAGCCTCCACCTTGAAAGAACCATTTTGATGTTCTCGTGAGATGTTATGTATGTTAGGTAAGTTAGGCGGAAACGATGATCTAAAATTACGAGGGTGAATAGTAGTTTTTTCCCTATAAGTTTGTGGAGTAGGTTTTCAAATTCCTCACTTTCTCAATTCCACAAGAAATTGTCTTTAAGGTAGAAAATCTCTTTCTCTTTTTTATTTTGTCATGGCTCCTAGAAAGAGAATAAATCGCCCTCTTCTTTCGTTCTCGAGAGCTTACGCATTACAGACGATCAAATTGTTCCTAAAGTTGACTTCTTGCCAAATTCCATTGACCCTAAAGAGGCCCTTGTGTCCTTGGAAGCTACATGTGGTTTTGTACCGCCCCCAACTGAGTCTTGATGTCCATCAAGACCAAAATTTTGGAGTATTGCTGATGGATCGAGTTAATGTAGGCGTTTTTACCTTGCCACCATCCAAGACTTTTGTCGAGTTCCAGATGAGGTGGAGTTTCGAATACCGAGACATGGAGAAAGTGTTGATACTTCCCCACGTGGTTACTTCACGTGGTACGAGGCACAACTCCTATTTTTTTGTTTGTGGTTTCCCATTCCGGAGGTTATAATTCGATTCCCCCGTCAGTCTACATCACGTCGTTGGACTGCTTGTTTTAAGCTATGAGCGAGGGATGGACTGTAGTGTTGATTACCTCGAGGATTTTCTGTATTCCCAAAGTACATGTTTGCCACTCCGGTACAGTCTCAGGCCAAGGAACAATATGGAGGTGGTCAAGGTGTTTAAGTCTCTTTTTCACAGCTAGGACCAACGTTACTTCTTTGTGCGTATAGACAGTGCCTCGTTTTCGGAAGAATGCATCCCTATTTTTAGGCGTAGATGGGTCACAAAGGTATAGTGATCGAATACTTTGGTTGTTTCTCTTTTTGCAGATGTCTGACCACTTATCTATTTTCTTTGTTTTACAGTTGTCGATCATCTTCCCTCGTTTCCCGCAGACACACTTATCATTAGGGACATTCTCCGTGGCAGTTCATTTTACTGGGGCTACTTCTCTCCGTAGAGAGTTCAAGCAGTGATTTTGTATCATCACGCTCGAGCCCGAAATTGCACGGTGGTTGATGAGGATTCGAATCCGGCCATAGATGACTTTGTACCCTACGATATCCCTCTTATGAGGGAGAGGGAAAGATCTCCAAAAATCAAACAAGTTGCCACTGACAAAGGCGATGTTGCCTTACGAGGGGCTGGAACTTCCCACTGACGAGTGGTATCGACATTTTTTCCTGGAGATGGAAGCGGTACCAGTCAGACCCCGCTGCCTGTTTTCGGAGGTGGATCCGACTTTGATGCCTACCTTGCCTCACTTAACATTCCTTCGGGTCTGCCCGTGTCCAGCAAAGAGTTTGCTGGATCAGAAAAGTTTGCGGAGGCATTACGGTTATGAATGTGGGTTAGTTTTCTTATTTTCTTGATTTTGTTTTCCGGGTTAGCCCTCTAATTCTTTAAATAGATTTCTGCAAAGCCTTCACGTGATGGATAAGGCTCTTAGGGCGAGCTTTTTGGAAGCACAGATGGCTTGGTTTAAGGTTGAGATGGCTAAGAAGGAGATTGCCCGTTTGAAGGGCGAGGCCGAGGCGCACTCTCTGCGTGAGAAGGATCTCGAGCTTGAGCGAGCTTTAATTTTTTTTTCTTGCATGTCTAGCTGAATGGAGGGAGCTGGCCTCGATCTTGAATGATCGCACGGCTTGAATAATCGCTCGGCTCGGTTTGCGGCTGACTTTGGGGAGTTCAAGTAGATGCAAAAGTCCTTTTGGGGACTACCACAAGTGCCGAGGTTCCGTAGGTTCTTTATGGCGCATGCAGGCCGCTGATTACGACTTTGAAACTGGGATGACAAAGATGTCGAGGCATCTGGCCAATCTTGCCAACACAGAGGCGAAGATCCCTGAGATTGAAGGAAGGATTTGGAAACACTGGGCTCTGATCCCTTTTTCTCCTTACTCAGAGGAGGTTGGTCCTGCTGCCCCGAGAGAAGATGTCGAGGTCGATCAGGTTCCGGCTCTGCTCAGTGTCAGTGAATCCTCAATCTCAGGTAATTTTTTCTTATAGCCCGTGAAGGTTAATTGTTTTTGATGGGATCATGTTCCCTTTTGTGTTTTTGCTACATTTCGTACTTTGCCCCTTGGGGCCTTTTAAATATATCTTTGTTTTGTAAACTAATCTTTTTTTTTACGGACAAAGGGTCAACGAGAACGTCACAGTATGTGTATGCTCCTCATTTCCTTCGTTCTAGCGGATCTCGATACTTGTATTTTGTTAAGTCAGAGGTTTTTAAGACGTAGACTTTTTTAGATGTTTATGAACGTCCAAGTATTAATAAAGAGGCAAGTTTATGTATCTCGTATCAATGATACTATGCCTTTGAGAGTTAAGAGTGGAGTTTTAGAGTAAGACCTAGGTTTATTTTGGTGCCTGGTGTATGTGGGATCGAGCCCAGATAAGTTGACTCGTTTACGCATTCTACATGATTCTGTTTCGGTATTGAAATCTACGATGAGTTCTCGTCTTATGTGATTTGCATCGATCGGGAATCAAGTATCTCTCCAAAAAATTTTAAAGTCTCGGAAGTACTGACCAAAATTTTGGATTTCTATAGCGCACTTATCCTTGTGTCAGATGAATGAGGGCCAATTCTATGAGAGGAGCAGGTCGGGCTAAGCGTTTGTTTGAGAGTTATTTTGTCCGTCGGGCCCAGCCGACGAACGTGATGTAAGAGTAAGTACTTGTCTTTTCATACTTGTGCTAGTTGTTAATTTATAGTCACGCTAAGGATTGTTTTATTAGTTATGTTCAAGTTTTCCGAAATATATTTTTGAAAGTCTGCGACGTCTCGCTTGTTCTGAAACTATGTTTTTCCTTTTGGTAAAGTGATTTTTTGTTTTGATCAAAGATCTTTTTATCTTGTAGCTTGTTTGAAATCATTTTAAAAGTTTTGTTTGACCGTTGGATTTCTTTTTTGTATGATTTCCGTTTCCGGGTTATACGATAATTGTTTGTTCTTAGTTAGGCGTTTTTGGGACGAATCATGGATTCTCGGTCTTGCCGTAATGTAATTTCCAAGATTGAGTTTTGCTGCGATAAAAGAGATTTGAGAGATTTTTGGGAATCATATTGTGTTGTCTTATTATAGAATATCGTTTTAAAAATATCCAGTACAAAGGCAAATATTTTGAAATGTGGGAGTATACGAGTATACATATACGTACCCACTCCCCCTATTTTAGAGAGAGGGACAACTGAACTTGTCCTGCGACGACTTGCCTACGAACCCTTTTCGGGGATCAAGCCGTCTCGTAGTTCAGTCTTTTTCCGTGAATGTTTTACTCATTTGGAGGGGTCGCGTCGATCTTCTTGGTCATGGTGATTGTTGCTAGATCGACGGCTTCTTTCAGGTTTGTCTCCTCCGGTTGGGTTAGAATGTTAGGCTTGGAATGCTTTTTGCTTTCTTTTTCCAAAGCCGTTGCTAGAGTTGACGATTCGGGATCGCCTTTTTCTGTAGAGTTTTCAGCCGCTGGCTGAGTTGTATTCGCGCGCTTGGGTTTGGCAATGGTCGTGATATGCCTTAGCTTGTGTTCAGCCAGAAAACGGAGTCGCAATTTTTTTTGGTATGTCTACGGGACTGCCTTCATGGAGTTTATATAGGTCACTCCCATGATAAAGTTGTAGATGGAGGATGATCTACGACTACGAAGTTGATGATTTTCGTGATTTCTTTTTTCATGACCGGGAGTTTGATCGATCTGAGAGTTATCAAAATTGTGCCGGAGATACCACTCAGTGGTCTTGGCGTTGGTGTGACATCAGTCAGGTCGATGTACATTCTTTTGAGAGTGTTGCGGAAGATAACGTTGATGGTGCTTCTTGTGTCTATGAGGACTCTAGCGAATTTGAGATCCTTTATCACAAGATTGATCACAAGCGGGCCGTTGTGATTTTTTTATTCCGGCAGTCCCATGTTCCTCGGAGGTGATCGTGTCATTTGGGACGTCAATGGGTAGAGTCCAGTTAGTATATCACTCGACCTTCCAATGATAAGCCTTTATTGATGAGACAGTGTTGTGGCAGTAATGTTCCGATGATCATGTTTACTATACGAGGATTATTGTCGTTGCCTCTATCATCAAGTTTTCTTCCGATTTTGCCGTTCTTGCCCGATCGGTTCTCTTGAGGAGTGTTCCAAGCTGACGTGGTTTGGTGTTTTTTGGCAGACGGTCGGTGTCTCAGATGAGATCTTTTTTGCCGGTTACTTCCAAATTTTCTCCTGCGAGTATTTTTGCCACTAGTCTCGCGCCGAGAACTTTGAAATTCATAGTCGAGAGACCCTTAGTTTGGTGAAACTCGCAGAAGGTATTCTCGTCATAGGTGGAATTTCAGTTCCATGTGTTTCCCGGCGTTCTTATGTTCTAGTGCAGACTAAAGGGCATAATTATGCGCTCCTTGGATATCTTCACCCTCGTGATGTACGTACTTGTCGTTACGAGAGATTTTAGTTTTTTTAGCTTCTTCTCAGCTTCTACGTCTTTCGAATGTGCTATCGTGGGTTTATGTTTTTGTGATATAAATTTTATCTCTTCGATGATGATGATATAGTCTTGGCTTTGTGGAGAGCGTCATGGATCGTACACGGTTTTTCGAGAGATGTCCACTTCCTGAACTTTGATTTGTACCAAAACGTCTTCTTGAGTGCATAAATAGCAACCTTGTCGCTGATCCCGCTAACCCTTGACATGAAGATTTTGAAACTATTTATAAAATCGTGGAGAGGTTTGTCTTCCTTTTAAGATAGACTCCAAAGTTCGTCGTTGAAAATTTATCTGTTCATGAACATGGAGTATTAATTGAGAAACTACGAAGCGAGTTGGCGGAAACTTCCGATGGGAATTTTCTTTAGGCGAGAAAACCATTCGAGAGCTGTTCCCCGAAGATTCTTGACGAAGAGGCGGCAATATTCGACGTCTATTTCGTTTTCCCTGAGCTTGGCCCTACCCACGCGATCTGGAAGATCTGCTGGTGCGCTTTTGGGTCCGCGGTGCCATTGTATGTAGGGATTTGATCTTCTCAGGTTCCGATATCCTCTTCTCAGTGATGCGAGCAGTAAAAGGAGTCTTCCGAGCTTCCTTGAGGAGTCTATCGGTCTCGGGTGCAGCGCTAGTGGTAGGGTGAATTTGAGACTTCACCGCTTTTACTCCGACGACCATTTTGTGATATAATTGCGGAGATCACACATCTCATCTAGATTGTCGCCAGCAGTTTTCTGTGTTTGTCTGTGTTTATTGCGGGGGATCAAAGTTTGTTCTTCGGCTAGTTTCTCTTGTTCTACCTAGAAGATATTTTCTTCCTCCTCTGTCATGGGCTTTTCCAATGAAGAGTCTTGTCGAGTCGTGCAGCTGCTTCTCTTTCTTGGATGTACGTCAGTATCTTCATCTGAATGATAGGATTGATCGTTGGGATCCAAGTTGACTCACTCGGCTTTGTTTTCTTCTTCCTCCTGATCGCTTGGAGAAGGATTTTGGGTAGTTTTCCGCGTTGATTTGAGAGTTATCTCATCAGGATTTTGTCCCAATGGTTTTCCTTGAGCGTTTGCGGTCCTCTCCAACAGAGTCGCGAAGTCAAGCCTTCTTCGCTGCAGACCCTTGTAGTCCCGTGCAGGAAAATAGTCCTTTTTTTTGCTGTTAGGAATTCAACCTGTTTAGCCAGAGAACTCGTGAGTTTATCTTGTTCTTACAACTTCTTTTCAAGAGTGGAGAACATCTTCTCAATTTACTGGAAAGTCGTGGTGTTAGCATCAGCGTTGATCACAGAGACGTTTTCTGCTAGAGTGCTTTCTACGTTGTAGTCGACGACATTATAGTCACGAGCTGGTTGATTGTTTTTAGCGTTTGTAGTCATATCTTACCAAACATTTGCAGCTGCAAGTTAGATTAATATGTACCCCCTCCCTCTCCTTCTAGCGGTAAACTGTGGGAACCAAAATTTAAACTGTGGGAACCGAAATTCACACTGTCGGTTTCTGTAATCGGAGGAAAGTTAAAGAAACCCTAACTTTCCCTAAATTCCCAAATTTATGCTTTGCCTACAACAAGTAATCAGATTATGAATACGAAATTGCGAGTAAAAAGAAAGATCTTATTGGATCATTTTCGCGTAAGAGCGTTGCGAAAATACAACATGTTTTAAGTGCTTCGGCCATAAGAGCTGATCGGCGATTTTCTAAGTCCTAACAACCTATTCCATAAACTTAGTTTGATTCTCAGCTCGATAACAAAAAATGAAATTGCTAAAATCTTTTTAAGTGTTAAATTTTCTGAGAATTTTCTGTCCTTGCGTCCCCTCGCCTTGGCTTCTCTTATATATCCCTCCAAGGTCAGTCGTCTTTCCATTTCTGCTCCCGATTCAAGTCTATCTTTATGCGGAAATCTTCAATCTTCTCGATCATCCATGATTATCTGAAAACTTACCATTTATCTTCTTTTACATTTATCTTCTGCAGAAATTAAGTAAGAGGTCATTGTAATTAGGCTCATTCTCGTCTGAAATTGTAAATGGGCCTTTTGTTGTGTTTTTAGACCTTTTCGGGCCGTTTTATGACTGAAGCGTTTTACGATTTCCTTTGGAGAAATTGCTTTTCATACGATGTTATTTTCCGTATCGTTAGTTCCGCAAAATAATAAAACCGTTTGTATAGTCGAGATAACCATAAAGTTAAGTTAACCATTATCATTTTATATGATTGATTTGAACTTTTAACAAGGAGACAAGTCCTTGTTGTTGTTATCGCAAAACTTCAACAGAAACTCTAATCAAGACAAAAAAGATAAACAGTACAGTAAAGTGCCAAAGGAGAGAGTGATGAAGCAGAGATATTCTCGTTGACCATAGGCAAGGAGACATGACTCGTGTCTCGTCACCCACAGCCGATAAGACTTAGGAACGGTCTTGTCTCCCATGGGTGAAGAGACTTGTTAATGGTCTCGTCGCCCGTGGGAAACGAGACAATGATCGTATCTTGTCGCTCACATGCAACGAGATTTGGTGTCGGTCTCGTACGTGAATCTTGTCACGTCTCCCACGAGCGACAAGACATGGCTTGTGTCTTGTTGCCCACGGGCAACAGGACTTTGAGCCGATCTTGTTTCCTATTTGTGACGAGATGTTGTTAAGAACAAGACCACGCAGTGCTCGACAACAATTTTTTCTTGTTTTCTTTTACTTGGAAGAGAGAAAATATTCCCGCAAAAAATTTAGAACATTGATTTTGTTCTAACCGATTTAGACCCCAACATGTTTATTCTTCAACTAAGTTGTTTTAATGCTAGTTTTCGGGTTAACTTCCTTGAATCTAGATCTTGAGATCATTGTTAGACACGAGAGTGTAATCAATTCCCTAGTCTCAACTTAGATGAGCTAAATGTTTAGTCGCAATGAGATTTGGTTTAGATATTTAGTGAACCAATCAAACCTGACTTTAACGATTTTCTGAAGTAAATGAATTCACAACAAGAGTTGGAAATCTATGATACAGACATTAGATAGTATTTGCAACAAGAGCTGATTGATTATTGCTTTGAATTTGAGTTTGGGAACTGTTCCTAATTTAACCCCAAATAATCTATCAAATTTGTAGTTCTGAAACACTTGCGAGTATTACTCAATCAAGCACCCTTCACCTTTGATAACTTACGACCTTTTTCTTTTAGTTATTATTTACTAAATTACATTCTTTGTTGTTTAGTTTGACGTTGAAAAAAATTTCTATTGTACAATCTTAGAGTCTTTGTGATTAAAAGTTTAATTTGAGAATATAAATAATGATCAATGCCGACACTTGAAGCATTTTACATCTCTAGACTGTTTAGCTGGCCCTTTGCCTTCTTTTCATGCCCAACTCCAAATGTCTTTGGTCCCTCCTTTGGTTTTACAAAAGGCTTATAATCTTTCACATATGTTGGTTTTGAAGATGAGCCCAACTATTTTCTAGGAAATGACTTCCTCTTGTTTTTTTGCTCAATAAGAATTGGTTTGTGAAGAGACTCCTCCATGCTGCTAAACTCTTGGATTTTGAAACGGTCATGAATATCTCTGCTTAATCCCCCTTGAAACCAAGCTACAGTTAACTCCATATCTTCATTAGCCACTGCTTTCATCATAAGAGTTTACATTTCTCTGAAATAATCTTCCACACTTAGATCCTTGGATTAATCTTCAGAGTTTCTGGTGGAGATATCGGCTGTAATGACTTGGAAAAAACCTAGCTTTCATGAGAACCTTCATCTCAAACAAAGAGGTAACTGGTGCCACTACTGCATATTTTCTTTTGTGCACAACTTGTTCGCACCAATTAACTGCATATCTAAAAACTCTGTGGCTGCAAGCTTCACCTTTTTCTCTTCAGTATAGTATTGGCATTCAAAGTCTAATTCAATATTTCTCTCCCATTCTAGTTAGGAACCAGGGTCATTATTGCCATGAAAATAAGGTACCCTTAGCTTGATGTTTGTGGGAACCAAAATTCGCAATGTCGAGATTTGAATTGGAAGAAAGTGTAACTTCCTTTGAGGGTCTGAATTCTATGTGTAATGATAGGGCCTGATATTTAACACTATCTTTCATGATATCAGACCTATTTAGAGTCTATTATATGTGTTTAGAGTATGTTTTAGAGTACTTTGGTG